>JAUPMV010000167.1:0-75832 GCA_030848855.1 Branchinecta sandiegonensis | reverse complement strand
TTAGTCTTTCCACTATAGTCTCCACTTTATTCTGTCCACTACAGTATTTCCACTATAGTCTATCCACTATAGTCTGTCCACTTTAGTCTTTCAACTTTAGTCTTTCCACTTTAGTCTGTCCACTTTAGTATTTCCACTATAGTCTGTCGACTTTAGTCTTTCCACTTTAGTCTTTCCACTTTAGTCTTTCCACTTTATTCTGTCCACTACAGTCTTTCCACTATAGTCTTTCCACTATAGTCTGTCCACTTTAGTCTTTCCACTTTAGTTTTTCCACTTTAGTCTGTCCACTTTAGACTTTCCAATATAGTCTATCCACTTTAGTCTTTCCACTTTATTCTGTCCACTTCAGTGTGTACACTTTAGTCTGTCCACTGAGTCTTTCCACTTCTGTCTTTCCACTATAGTCTGTCCACTTTCGTCTTTTCACTTTATTCTTTCCACTATAGTCTCCACTTTATTCTGTCCACTAAAGTCTTTCCAATTTAGTCTTTCCACTATTCTCTGTCCACTTTAGTCTTTCCACTATAGTCTCCACTTTATTCTGTCCACTACAGTCTTTCCACTATAGTCTTTCTACGATAGTCTGTCCACTTTAGTCTTTCCACTTTAGTCTTTCGAATTTAGTCAGTCCACTTTAGTCTTTTCACTATAGTCTGTCCACTTTAGTCTTTCCACTTTAGTCTTTCCACTTTATTCTATCCACTTCAGTGTGTACACTTTAGTCTGTCCACTGAGTCTTTCCACTTCAGTCTTTCCACTATAGTCTGTCCACTTTAGTCTTCCACTTTAGTCTTTCCACTATAGTCTCCACTTTATTCTGTCCACTACAGTCTTTCCACTTTAGTCTTTCCACTACTCTCTGTCCACTTTAGTCTTTCCACTATAGTCTCCACTTTATTCTGTCCACTAAAGTCTTTCCAATTTAGTCTTTCCACTATTCTCTGTCCACTTTAGTCTTTCCACTACAGTCTCCACTTTATTCTGTCCACTACAGTCTTTCCACTATAGTCTTTCCACTATAGTCTGTCCACTTTAGTCTTTCAACTTTAGTCTTTCCACTTTAGTATGTCCACTTTAGTATTTCCACTATAGGTTGTCGACTTTAGTCTTTCCACTTTAGTCTTTCCACTTTAGTCTTTCCACTTTGTTCTGTCCACTAAAGTCTTTCCACTATAGTCTTTCCACTATAGTCTGTCCACTTTGGTCTTTCCACTTTAGTTTTTCCACTTTAGTCTGTCCACTTTAGACTTTCCACTATAGTCTATCCACTTTAGTCTTTCCACTTTATTCTGTCCACTTCAGTGTGTACACTTTAGTCTGTCCACTGAGTCTTTCCACTTCTGTCTTTCCACTATAGTCTGTCCACTTTAGTCTTTCCACTTTATTCTTTCCACTATAGTCTCCACTTTATTCTGTCCACTAAAGTCTTTCCAATTTAGTCTTTCCACTATTCTCTGTCCACTTTAGTCTTTCCACTATAGTCTCCACTTTATTCTGTTCACTACAGTCTTTCCACTCTAGTCTTTCCACGATAGTCTGTCCACTTTATTCTTTCCACTTTAGTCTTTCGACTTTAGTCAGTCCACTTTATTCTTTTCACTATAGTCTGTCCACTTTAGTCTTTCTACTTTAGTCTTTCCACTTTATTCTGTCCATTTCAGTGTGTACACTTTAGTCTGTCCACTGAGTCTTTCCACTTCAGTCTTTCCACTATAGTCTGTCCATTTTAGTCTTTCCACTTTAGTCTTTCCGCTTTAGTCTGTAAACTTAGTCTTTCCACTAGAGTCTGTCCACTTTAGTATTTCCACTTTAGTCTGTCCACTTTAGTCTGTCCACTTTAGTCTTTCCACTTTAGTCTTTCCACTATAGTCTGTCCACTTTAGTCTTTCCACTATAGTCTGTCCACTTTAGTCTTTCCACTTTAGTCTTTCCACTTTAGTCTTTCCACTATAGTCCCCACTTTATTCTGTCCACTACAGTCTTTCCACTATAGTCTTTCCACTACAGTTTGTCCACTTTAGTCTTTCCACTTTAGTCTTTGCACTTTAGTCTGTCCACTTCAGTCTTTCCACTATAGTCTGTCCACTTTAGTCTTTCCACTATTCTCTGTCCACTTTAGTCTTTCCACTATAGTCTCCACTTTATTCTGTCCACTACAGTCTTTCCACTATAGTATTTCCACTATCATCTGTCCACTTTAGTGTTTCCACTTTAGACTTTCCACTTTAGTCTTTCCACTTTAGTCTTTCCACGATAGTCTGTCCATTTTAGCCTTTCCACTTTAGTCTTTCCGCTTTAGTCTGTCCACTTAGTCTTTCCACTAGAGTCTGTCCACTTTAGTATTTCCACTTTAGTCTGTCAACTTTAGTCTGTCCACTTTAGTCTTACCACTTTAGTCATTTCCACTATAGTCTGTCCACTTTAGTCTTTCCACTGTAGTCTCCACTTTATTCTGTCCACTACAGTCTTTCCACTTCAGTCTTTCCACTATAGTCTGTCCACTTTAGTCTTTCCACTTTAGTCTTTCCATTATAGTCTTTCCACTAGAGTCTGTCCACTTTAGTCTTTCCACTTTATTCTTTCCACTTTAGTGTGTCCACTTTAGTCTTTCCACTATAGTCTGTCCACTTTAGTCTTTCCACTATTCTCTGTCCACTTTAGGCTTTCCACTACAGTCTTTCCACTATAGTCTTTCCACTATAGTCTGTCCACTTTAGTCTTTCCACTTTAGTCTTTCCACTATAGTCTCCACTTTATTCTGTCCACTACAGTCTTTCCACTTTAGTCTTTCCACTATTCTCTGTCCACTTTAGTCTTTCCACTATAGTTTCCACTTTATTCCGTCCACTAAAGTCTTTCCACTATAGTCTTTCCACTATAGTCTGTCCACTTTAGTCTTTCCACTATTCTCTTTCCACTTTAGTCTTTCCACTATAGTCTACACTTTATTTTGTCCACTACAGTCTTTCCACTTTAGTCTTTCCACTATAGTCTTTCCACTTCAGTCTGTCCACTTTAGTCTTTCCACTATAGTCTGTCCACTTTAGTCTTTCCACTATAGTCTTTCCACTTTAGTCTGTCCACTTAGTCTTTCCACCTCAGTCTTTCCATTATAGTCTGTCCACTTTAGTCTTTCCACTTTAGTCTTTCCACTTCAGTCTTTCCACTATAGTCTGTCCACTTTAGTCTTTCCACTTTAGTCTTTCCACTATAGTCTCCACTTTATTCTGTCCACTTCTGTCTTTCCACTTTAGTCTTTCCACTATTCTCTGTCCACTTTAGTCTTTCCACTATAGTTTCCACTTTATTCCGTCCACTACAGTCTTTCCACTATAGTCTTTCCACTATAGTCTGTCCACTTTAGACTTTCCACTTTAGTCTTTCCACTATAGTCTCCACTTTATTCTGTCCACTACAGTCTTTCCACTTTAGTCTTTCCACTATTCTCTGTCCACTTTAGTCTTTCCACTTTAGTTTTTCCACTATAGTCTCCACTTTATTTTGTCCACTACAGTCTCTCCATTCTAGTCTTTCCACTATAGTCTGTCCACTTTAGTCTTTCCTCTATTCTCTGTCCACTTTATTCTTTCCACTATATTTGCCACTTTATTCTGTCCACTACAGTCTTTCCACTATAGTCTGTCCACTTTAGTCTTTCCACTTTAGTCTTTCCACTTTAGTCTGTCCACTTTAGTCTTTCCACTATAGTCTGTCCACTTTAGTCTTTCCACTATTCTCTGTCCACTTTAGTCTTCCCACTTTAGTCTTTCCACTATAGTCTCCACTTTATTCTGTCCACTACAGTCTTTCCACTATAGTCTTTCCACTATAGTCTGTCCACTTTAGTCTTTCCACTATTCTCTGTCCACTTTAGTCTTTCCACTATAGTCTCCACTTTATTCTGTCCACTACAGTCTTTCCACTATAGTCTTTCCACTATAGTCTGTCCACTTTAGACTTTCCACTTTAGTCTTTCCACTATAGTCTCCACTTTATTCTGTCCACTACAGTCTTTCCACTTTAGTCTTTCCACTATTCTCTGTCCACTTTAGTCTTTCCACTTTAGTCTTTCCACTATAGTCTCCACTTTATTCTGTCCAATACAGTGTCTCCATTATAGTCTTTCCTCTATAGTCTTTCCTCTTTAGTCTTTCCACTTTAGTCTTTCCACTATAGTCTGACCACTTTGGTCTTTCCACATTAGTCTTTCCACTTTAGTCTGTCCACTTTAGTCTTTCCACTATAGTCTGTCCACTTTAGTCTTTTCACTTTAGTCTTTCCGCTTTAGTCTGTCCACTTAGTCTTTCCACTTTAGTCTGTTCACTTTAGTCTTTCCACTATAGTCTGTCCACTTTAGTCTTTCCACTATAGTCTGTCCACTTTAGTCTTTCCACTTTAGTCTTTCCACTATAGTCCCCACTTTATTCTGTCCACTACAGTCTTTCCACTATAGTCTTTCCACTGTAGTTTGTCCACTTTAGTCTTTCCACTTTAGTCTTTGCACTTTAGTCTGTCCACTTCAGTCTTTCCACTATAGTCTGTCCACTTTAGTCTTTCCACTATTCTCTGTCCACTTTAGTCTTTCCACTATAGTCTCCACTTTATTCTGTCCACTACAGTCTTTCCACTATAGTCTTTCCACTATCATCTGTCCACTTTAGTGTTTCCACTTTAGACTTTCCACTTTAGTCTGTCCACTTTAGTCTTTCCACTATAGTCTGTCCATTTTAGTCTTTCCACTTTAGTCTTTCCGCTTTAGTCTGTCCACTTAGTCTTTCCACTAGAGTCTGTCCACTTTAGTATTTCCACTTTAGTCTGTCCACTTTAGTCTGTCCACTTCAGTCTTTCCACTTTAGTCATTTCCACTATAGTCTGTCCACTTTAGTCTTTCCACTGTAGTCTCCACTTTATTCTGTCCACTACAGTCTTTCCACTATAGTCTTTCCACTATAGTCTGTCCACTTTAGTCTTTCCACTTTAGTCTTTCCACTTTAGTCTGTCCACTTTAGTCTTTCCACTATAGTCTGTCCACTTTAGTCTTTCCACTATTCTCTGTCCACTTTAGTCTTTCCACTACAGTCTCCACTTTATTCTGTCCACTACAGTCTTTCCACTATAGTCTATCCACTATAGTCTGTCCACTTTAGTCTTTCAACTTTAGTCTTTCCACTTTAGTCTGTCCACTTTAGTATTTCCACTATAGTCTGTCGACTTTAGTCTTTCCACTTTAGTCTTTCCACTTTAGTCTTTCCACTTTAGTCTTTCCACTATTCTCTGTCCACTTTAGTCTTTCCACTATAGTCTCCACTTTATTCTGTCCACTACAGTCTTTCCACTATAGTCTTTCCACTATAGTCTGTCCACTTTAGACTTTCCACTTTAGTCTTTCCACTATAGTCTCCACTTTATTCTGTCCACTACAGTCTTTCCACTTTAGTCTTTCCACTATTCTCTGTCCACTTTAGTCTTTCCACTTTAGTCTTTCCACTATAGTCTCCACTTTATTCTGTCCAATACAGTGTCTCCATTATAGTCTTTCCTCTATAGTCTTTCCTCTTTAGTCTTTCCACTTTAGTCTTTCCACTATAGTCTGACCACTTTGGTCTTTCCACATTAGTCTTTCCACTTTAGTCCGTCCACTCTAGTCTTTCCACTATAGTCTGTCCACTTTAGTCTTTTCACTTTAGTCTTTCCGCTTTAGTCTGTCCACTTAGTCTTTCCACTTTAGTCTGTTCACTTTAGTCTTTCCACTATAGTCTGTCCACTTTAGTCTTTCCACTATAGTCTGTCCACTTTAGTCTTTCCACTTTAGTCTTTCCACTATAGTCCCCACTTTATTCTGTCCACTACAGTCTTTCCACTATAGTCTTTCCACTGTAGTTTGTCCACTTTAGTCTTTCCACTATTCTCTGTCCACTTTAGTCTTTCCACTATAGTCTCCACTTTATTCTGTCCACTACAGTCTTTCCACTATAGTCTTTCCACTATCATCTGTCCACTTTAGTGTTTCCACTTTAGACTTTCCACTTTAGTCTGTCCACTTTAGTCTTTCCACTATAGTCTGTCCATTTTAGTCTTTCCACTTTAGTCTTTCCGCTTTAGTCTGTCCACTTAGTCTTTCCACTAGAGTCTGTCCACTTTAGTATTTCCACTTTAGTCTGTCCACTTTAGTCTGTCCACTTTAGTCTTTCCACTTTAGTCATTTCCACTATAGTCTGTCCACTTTAGTCTTTCCACTGTAGTCTCCACTTTATTCTGTCCACTACAGTCTTTCCACTATAGTCTTTCCACTATAGTCTGTCCACTTTAGTCTTTCCACTTTAGTCTTTCCACTTTAGTCTGTCCACTTTAGTCTTTCCACTATAGTCTGTCCACTTTAGTCTTTCCACTATTCTCTGTCCACTTTAGTCTTTCCACTATAGTCTCCACTTTATTCTGTCCACTACAGTCTTTCCACTATAGTCTATCCACTATAGTCTGTCCACTTTAGTCTTTCAACTTTAGTCTTTCCACTTTAGTCTGTCCACTTTAGTATTTCCACTATAGTCTGTCGACTTTAGTCTTTCCACTTTAGTCTTTCCACTTTAGTCTTTCCACTTTATTCTGTCCACTACAGTCTTTCCACTATAGTCTTTCCACTATAGTCTGTCCACTTTAGTCTTTCCACTTTAGTTTTTCCACTTTAGTCTGTCCACTTTAGACTTTCCACTACAGTCTATCCACTTTAGTCTTTCCACTTTATTCTGTCCACTTCAGTGTGTACACTTTAGTCTGTCCACTGAGTCTTTCCACTTCTGTCTTTCCACTATAGTCTGTCCACTTTCGTCTTTCCACTTTATTCTTTCCACTATAGTCTCCACTTTATTCTGTCCACTAAAGTCTTTCCAATTTAGTCTTTCCACTATTCTCTGTCCACTTTAGTCTTTCCACTATAGTCTCCACTTTATTCTGTCCACTACAGTCTTTCCACTATAGTCTTTCTACGATAGTCTGTCCACTTTAGTCTTTCCACTTTAGTCTTTCGACTTTAGTCAGTCCACTTTAGTCTTTTCACTATAGTCTGTCCACTTTAGTCTTTCCACTTTAGTCTTTCCACGTTATTCTGTCCACTTCACTGTGTACACTTTAGTCTGTCCACTGAGTCTTTCCACTTCAGTCTTTCCACTATAGTCTGTCCACTTTCGTCTTTCCACTTTATTCTTTCCACTATAGTCTCCACTTTATTCTGTCCACTACAGTCTTTCCACTTTAGTCTTTTCACTACTCTCTGTCCACTTTAGTCTTTCCACTATAGTCTCCACTTTATTCTGTCCACTACAGTCTTTCCACTATAGTCTGTCCACTATAATCTTTCCACTATAGTCTGTCCACTTTAGTCTTTCCACTATTTTCTGTCCACTTTAGTCTTTCCACTACAGTCTCCACTTTATTCTGTCCACTACAGTCTTTCCACTATAGTCTGTCCACTATAATCTTTCCACTTTAGTCTGTCCACTTTAGTCTTTCCACTATAGTCTGTCCACTTTAGTCTTTTCACTTTAGTCTTTCCGCTTTAGTCTGTCCACTTAGTCTTTCCACTTTAGTCTGTTCACTTTAGTCTTTCCACTATAGTATGTCCACTTTAGTCTTTCCACTATAGTCTGTCCACTTTAGTCTTTCCACTTTAGTCTTTCCACTATAGTCCCCACTTTATTCTGTCCACTACAGTCTTTCCACTATAGTCTTTCCACTGTAGTTTGTCCACTTTAGTCTTTCCACTTTAGTCTTTGCACTTTAGTCTGTCCACTTCAGTCTTTCCACTATAGTCTGTCCACTTTAGTCTTTCCACTATTCTCTGTCCACTTTAGTCTTTCCACTATAGTCTCCACTTTATTCTGTCCACTACAGTCTTTCCACTATAGTCTTTCCACTATCATCTGTCCACTTTAGTGTTTCCACTTTAGACTTTCCACTTTAGTCTGTCCACTTTAGTCTTTCCACTATAGTCTGTCCATTTTAGTCTTTCCACTTTAGTCTTTCCGCTTTAGTCTGTCCACTTAGTCTTTCCACTAGAGTCTGTCCACTTTAGTATTTCCACTTTAGTCTGTCCACTTTAGTCTGTCCACTTTAGTCTTTCCACTTTAGTCATTTCCACTATAGTCTGTCCACTTTAGTCTTTCCACTGTAGTCTCCACTTTATTCTGTCCACTACAGTCTTTCCACTATAGTCTTTCCACTATAGTCTGTCCACTTTAGTCTTTCCACTTTAGTCTTTCCACTTTAGTCTTTCCACTTTAGTCTTTCCACTATAGTCTGTCCACTTTAGTCTTTCCACTATTCTCTGTCCACTTTAGTCTTTCCACTATAGTCTCCACTTTATTCTGTCCACTACAGTCTTTCCACTATAGTCTATCCACTATAGTCTGTCCACTTTAGTCTTTCAACTTTAGTCTTTCCACTTTAGTCTGTCCACTTTAGTATTTCCACTATAGTCTGTCGACTTTAGTCTTTCCACTTTAGTCTTTCCACTTTAGTCTTTCCACTTTATTCTGTCCACTACAGTCTTTCCACTATAGTCTTTCCACTATAGTCTGTCCACTTTAGTCTTTCCACTTTAGTTTTTCCACTTTAGTCTGTCCACTTTAGACTTTCCACTACAGTCTATACACTTTAGTCTTTCCACTTTATTCTGTCCACTTCAGTGTGTACACTTTAGTCTGTCCACTGAGTCTTTCCACTTCTGTCTTTCCACTATAGTCTGTCCACTTTCGTCTTTCCACTTTATTCTTTCCACTATAGTCTCCACTTTATTCTGTCCACTAAAGTCTTTCCAATTTAGTCTTTCCACTATTCTCTGTCCACTTTAGTCTTTCCACTATAGTCTCCACTTTATTCTGTCCACTACAGTCTTTCCACTATAGTCTTTCTACGATAGTCTGTCCACTTTAGTCTTTCCACTTTAGTCTTTCGACTTTAGTCAGTCCACTTTAGTCTTTTCACTAAAGTCTGTCCACTTTAGTCTTTCCACTTTAGTCTTTCCACTTTATTCTGTCCACTTCAGTGTGTACACTTTAGTCTGTCCACTGAGTCTTTCCACTTCAGTCTTTCCACTATAGTCTGTCCACTTTAGTCTTCCACTTTAGTCTTTCCACTATAGTCTCCACTTTATTCTGTCCACTACAGTCTTTCCACTTTAGTCTTTCCACTACTCTCTGTCCACTTTAGTCTTTCCACTATAGTCTCCACTTTATTCTGTCCACTACAGTCTTTCCACTATAGTCTGTCCACTATAATCTTTCCACTATAGTCTGTCCACTTTAGTCTTTCCACTATTCTCTGTCCACTTTAGTCTTTCCACTACAGTCTCCACTTTATTCTGTCCACTACAGTCTTTCCACTATAGTCTTTCCACTATAGTCTGTCCACTTTAAACTTTCAACTTTAGTCTTTCCACTTTAGTCTGTCCACTTTAGTATTTCCACTATAGGTTGTCGACTTTAGTCTTTCCACTTTAGTCTTTCCACTTTAGTCTTTCCACTTTGTTCTGTCCACTAAAGTCTTTCCACTATAGTCTTTCCACTATAGTCTGTCCACTTTGGTCTTTCCACTTTAGTTTTTCCACTTTAGTCTGTCCACTTTAGACTTTCCACTATAGTCTATCCACTTTAGTCTTTCCACTTTATTCTGTCCACTTCAGTGTGTACACTTTAGTCTGTCCACTGAGTCTTTCCACTTATGTCTTTCCACTATAGTCTGTCCACTTTAGTCTTTCCACTTTATTCTTTCCACTATAGTCTCCACTTTATTCTGTCCACTAAAGTCTTTCCAATTTAGTCTTTCCACTATTCTCTGTCCACTTTAGTCTTTCCACTATAGTCTCCACTTTATTCTGTCCACTACAGTCTTTCCACTCTAGTCTTTCCACGATAGTCTGTCCACTTTAGTCTTTCCACTTTAGTCTTTCGACTTTAGTCAGTCCACTTTATTCTTTTCACTATAGTCTGTCCACTTTAGTCTTTCTACTTTAGTCTTTCCACTTTATTCTGTCCATTTCAGTGTGTACACTTTAGTCTGTCCACTGAGTCTTTCCACTTCAGTCTTTCCACTATAGTCTGTCCATTTTAGTCTTTCCACTTTAGTCTTTCCGCTTTAGTCTGTCCACTTAGTCTTTCCACTAGAGTCTGTCCACTTTAGTATTTCCACTTTAGTCTGTCCACTTTAGTCTTTCCACTTTAGTCTTTCCACTATAGTCTGTCCACTTTAGTCTTTCCACTATAGTCTGTCCACTTTAGTCTTTCCACTTTAGTCTTTCCACTTTAGTCTTTCCACTATAGTCCCCACTTTATTCTGTCCACTACAGTCTTTCCACTATAGTCTTTCCACTACAGTTTGTCCACTTTAGTCTTTCCACTTTAGTCTTTGCACTTTAGTCTGTCCACTTCAGTCTTTCCACTATAGTCTGTCCACTTTAGTCTTTCCACTATTCACTGTCCACTTTAGTCTTTCCACTATAGTCTCCACTTTATTCTGTCCACTACAGTCTTTCCACTATAGTATTTCCACTATCATCTGTCCACTTTAGTGTTTCCACTTTAGACTTTCCACTTTAGTCTTTCCACTTTAGTCTTTCCACGATAGTCTGTCCATTTTAGTCTTTCCACTTTAGTCTTTCCGCTTTAGTCTGTCCACTTAGTCTTTCCACTAGAGTCTGTCCACTTTAGTATTTCCACTTTAGTCTGTCAACTTTAGTCTGTCCACTTTAGTCTTTCCACTTTAGTCATTTCCACTATAGTCTGTCCACTTTAGTCTTTCCACTGTAGTCTCCACTTTATTCTGTCCACTACAGTCTTTCCACTTCAGTCTTTCCACTATAGTCTGTCCACTTTAGTCTTTCCACTTTAGTCTTTCCACTATAGTCTTTCCACTAGAGTCTGTCCACTTTAGTCTTTCCACTTTATTCTTTCCACTTTAGTGTGTCCACTTTAGTCTTTCCACTATAGTCTGTCCACTTTAGTCTTTCCACTATTCTCTGTCCACTTTAGGCTTTCCACTACAGTCTTTCCACTATAGTCTTTCCACTATAGTCTGTCCACTTTAGTCTTTCCACTTTAGTCTTTCCACTATAGTCTCCACTTTATTCTGTCCACTACAGTCTTTCCACTTTAGTCTTTCCACTATTCTCTGTCCACTTTAGTCTTTCCACTATAGTTTCCACTTTATTCCGTCCACTAAAGTCTTTCCACTATAGTCTTTCCACTATAGTCTGTCCACTTTAGTCTTTCCACTATTCTCTGTCCACTTTAGTCTTTCCACTACAGTCTCCACTTTATTCTGTCCACTACAGTCTTTCCATTATAGTCTTTCCACTATAGTCTGTCCACTTTAGTCTTTCAACTTTAGTCTTTCCACTTTAGTCTGTCCACTTTAGTATTTCCACTATAGGTTGTCGACTTTAGTCTTTCCACTTTAGTCTTTCCACTTTAGTCTTTCCACTTTGTTCTGTCCACTAAAGTCTTTCCACTATAGTCTTTCCACTATAGTCTGTCCACTTTGGTCTTTCCACTTTAGTTTTTCCACTTTAGTCTGTCCACTTTAGACTTTCCACTATAGTCTATCCACTTTAGTCTTTCCACTTTATTCTGTCCACTTCAGTGTGTACACTTTAGTCTGTCCACTGAGTCTTTCCACTTCTGTCTTTCCACTATAGTCTGTCCACTTTAGTCTTTCCACTTTATTCTTTCCACTATAGTCTCCACTTTATTCTGTCCACTAAAGTCTTTCCAATTTAGTCTTTCCACTATTCTCTGTCCACTTTAGTCTTTCCACTATAGTCTCCACTTTATTCTGTCCACTACAGTCTTTCCACTCTAGTCTTTCCACGATAGTCTGTCCACTTTAGTCTTTCCACTTTAGTCTTTCGACTTTAGTCAGTCCACTTTATTCTTTTCACTATAGTCTGTCCACTTTAGTCTTTCTACTTTAGTCTTTCCACTTTATTCTGTCCATTTCAGTGTGTACACTTTAGTCTGTCCACTGAGTCTTTCCACTTCAGTCTTTCCACTATAGTCTGTCCATTTTAGTCTTTCCACTTTAGTCTTTCCGCTTTAGTCTGTCCACTTAGTCTTTCCACTAGAGTCTGTCCACTTTAGTATTTCCACTTTAGTCTGTCCACTTTAGTCTGTCCACTTTAGTCTTTCCACTTTAGTCTTTCCACTATAGTCTGTCCACTTTAGTCTTTCCACTATAGTCTGTCCACTTTAGTCTTTCCACTTTAGTCTTTCCACTTTAGTCTTTCCACTATAGTCCCCACTTTATTCTGTCCACTACAGTCTTTCCACTATAGTCTTTCCACTACAGTTTGTCCACTTTAGTCTTTCCACTTTAGTCTTTGCACTTTAGTCTGTCCACTTCAGTCTTTCCACTATAGTCTGTCCACTTTAGTCTTTCCACTATTCTCTGTCCACTTTAGTCTTTCCACTATAGTCTCCACTTTATTCTGTCCACTACAGTCTTTCCACTATAGTATTTCCACTATCATCTGTCCACTTTAGTGTTTCCACTTTAGACTTTCCACTTTAGTCTTTCCACTTTAGTCTTTCCACGATAGTCTGTCCATTTTAGTCTTTCCACTTTAGTCTTTCCGCTTTAGTCTGTCCACTTAGTCTTTCCACTAGAGTCTGTCCACTTTAGTATTTCCACTTTAGTCTGTCAACTTTAGTCTGTCCACTTTAGTCTTTCCACTTTAGTCATTTCCACTATAGTCTGTCCACTTTAGTCTTTCCACTGTAGTCTCCACTTTATTCTGTCCACTACAGTCTTTCCACTTCAGTCTTTCCACTATAGTCTGTCCACTTTAGTCTTTCCACTTTAGTCTTTCCACTATAGTCTTTCCACTAGAGTCTGTCCACTTTAGTCTTTCCACTTTATTCTTTCCACTTTAGTGTGTCCACTTTAGTCTTTCCACTATAGTCTGTCCACTTTAGTCTTTCCACTATTCTCTGTCCACTTTAGGCTTTCCACTACAGTCTTTCCACTATAGTCTTTCCACTATAGTCTGTCCACTTTAGTCTTTCCACTTTAGTCTTTCCACTATAGTCTCCACTTTATTCTGTCCACTACAGTCTTTCCACTTTAGTCTTTCCACTATTCTCTGTCCACTTTAGTCTTTCCACTATAGTTTCCACTTTATTCCGTCCACTAAAGTCTTTCCACTATAGTCTTTCCACTATAGTCTGTCCACTTTAGTCTTTCCACTATTCTCTTTCCACTTTAGTCTTTCCACTATAGTCTACACTTTATTTTGTCCACTACAGTCTTTCCACTTTAGTCTTTCCACTATAGTCTTTCCACTTCAGTCTGTCCACTTTAGTCTTTCCACTATAGTCTGTCCACTTTAGTCTTTCCACTATAGTCTTTCCACTTTAGTCTGTCCACTTAGTCTTTCCACCTCAGTCTTTCCATTATAGTCTGTCCACTTTAGTCTTTCCACTTTAGTCTTTCCACTTCAGTCTTTCCACTATAGTCTGTCCACTTTAGTCTTTCCACTTTAGTCTTTCCACTATAGTCTCCACTTTATTCTGTCCACTACAGTCTTTCCACTTTAGTCTTTCCACTATTCTCTGTCCACTTTAGTCTTTCCACTATAGTCTCCCCTTTATTCTGTCCACTACAGTCTTTCCACTTTAGTCTTTCCACTATTCTCTGTCCACTTTAGTCTTTCCACTATAGTTTGTCCACTTTAGTCTTTCCTCTATTCTCTGTCCACTTTATTCTTTCCACTATATTTGCCACTTTATTCTGTCCACTACAGTCTTTCCACTATAGTCTGTCCACTTTAGTCTTTCCACTTTAGTCTTTCCACTTTAGTCTGTCCACTTTAGTCTTTCCACTATAGTCTGTCCACTTTAGTCTTTCCACTATTCTCTGTCCACTTTAGTCTTCCCACTTTAGTCTTTCCACTATAGTCTACACTTTATTTTGTCCACTACAGTCTTTCCACTTTAGTCTTTCCACTATAGTCTTTCCACTTCAGTCTGTCCACTTTAGTCTTTCCACTATAGTCTCCCCTTTATTCTGTCCACTACAGTCTTTCCACTTTAGTCTTTCCACTATTCTCTCTCCATTCTAGTCTTTCCACTATAGTCTGTCCACTTTAGTCTTTCCTCTATTCTCTGTCCACTTTATTCTTTCCACTATATTTGCCACTTTATTCTGTCCACTACAGTCTTTCCACTATAGTCTGTCCACTTTAGTCTTTCCACTTTAGTCTTTCCACTTTAGTCTGTCCACTTTAGTCTTTCCACTATAGTCTGTCCACTTTAGTCTTTCCACTATTCTCTGTCCACTTTAGTCTTCCCACTTTAGTCTTTCCACTATAGTCTCCACTTTATTCTGTCCACTACAGTCTTTCCACTATAGTCTTTCCACTATAGTCTGTCCACTTTAGTCTTTCCACTATTCTCTGTCCACTTTAGTCTTTCCACTATAGTCTCCACTTTATTCTGTCCACTACAGTCTTTCCACTATAGTCTTTCCACTATAGTCTGTCCACTTTAGACTTTCCACTTTAGTCTTTCCACTATAGTCTCCACTTTATTCTGTCCACTACAGTCTTTCCACTTTAGTCTTTCCACTATTCTCTGTCCACTTTAGTCTTTCCACTTTAGTCTTTCCACTATAGTCTCCACTTTATTCTGTCCAATACAGTGTCTCCATTATAGTCTTTCCTCTATAGTCTTTCCTCTTTAGTCTTTCCACTTTAGTCTTTCCACTATAGTCTGACCACTTTGGTCTTTCCACATTAGTCTTTCCACTTTAGTCTGTCCACTTTAGTCTTTCCACTATAGTCTGTCCACTTTAGTCTTTTCACTTTAGTCTTTCCGCTTTAGTCTGTCCACTTAGTCTTTCCACTTCAGTCTTTCCATTAGAGTCTGTCCACTTTAGTCTTTCCACTTTAGTCTGTCCACTTTAGTCTTTCCACTTTAGTCTGTTCACTTTAGTCTTTCCACTATAGTCTGTCCACTTTAGTCTTTCCACTATAGTCTGTCCACTTTAGTCTTTCCACTTTAGTCTTTCCACTATAGTCCCCACTTTATTCTGTCCACTACAGTCTTTCCACTATAGTCTTTCCACTGTAGTTTGTCCACTTTAGTCTTTCCACTTTAGTCTTTGCACTTTAGTCTGTCCACTTCAGTCTTTCCACTATAGTCTGTCCACTTTAGTCTTTCCACTATTCTCTGTCCACTTTAGTCTTTCCACTATAGTCTCCACTTTATTCTGTCCACTACAGTCTTTCCACTATAGTCTTTCCACTATCATCTGTCCACTTTAGTGTTTCCACTTTAGACTTTCCACTTTAGTCTGTCCACTTTAGTCTTTCCACTATAGTCTGTCCATTTTAGTCTTTCCACTTTAGTCTTTCCGCTTTAGTCTGTCCACTTTAGTCTTTCCACTTTAGTCTTTCCACTATAGTCCCCACTTTATTCTGTCCACTACAGTCTTTCCACTATAGTCTTTCCACTGTAGTTTGTCCACTTTAGTCTGTCCACTTTAGTATTTCCACTTTAGTCTGTCCACTTTAGTCTGTCCACTTTAGTCTTTCCACTTTAGTCATTTCCACTATAGTCTGTTCACTTTAGTCTTTCCACTGTAGTCTCCACTTTATTCTGTCCACTACAGTCTTTCCACTATAGTCTTTCCACTATAGTCTGTCCACTTTAGCCTTTCCACTTTAGTCTTTCCACTTTAGTCTGTCCACTTTAGTCTTTCCACTATAGTCTGTCCACTTTAGTCTTTCCACTATTCTCTGTCCACTTTAGTCTTTCCACTATAGTCTCCACTTTATTCTGTCCACTACAGTCTTTCCACTATAGTCTATCCACTATAGTCTGTCCACTGTAGTCTTTCAACTTTAGTCTTTCCACTTTAGTCTGTCCACTTTAGTATTTCCACTATAGTCTGTCGACTTTAGTCTTTCCACTTTATTCTTTCCACTTTAGTCTTTCCACTTTATTCTGTCCACTACAGTCTTTCCACTATAGTCTTTCCACTATAGTCTGTCCACTTTAGTCTTTCCACTTTAGTTTTTCCACTTTAGTCTGTCCACTTTAGACTTTCCACTATAGTCTATCCACTTTAGTCTTTCCACTTTATTCTGTCCACTTCAGTGTGTACACTTTAGTCTGTCCACTGAGTCTTTCCACTTCAGTCTTTCCACTATCATCTGTCCACTTTAGTGTTTCCACTTTAGACTTTCCACTTTAGTCTGTCCACTTTAGTCTTTCCACTATAGTCTGTCCATTTTAGTCTTTCCACTTTAGTCCTTCCGCTTTAGTCTGTCCACTTAGTCTTTCCACTAGAGTCTGTCCACTTTAGTATTTCCACTTTAGTCTGTCCACTTTAGTCTGTCCACTTTAGTCTGTCCACTTTAGTCTTTCCACTATAGTCTGTCCACTTTAGTCTTTCCACTATAGTCTCCACTTTATTCTGTCCACTACAGTCTTTCCACTATAGTCTTTCTACGATAGTCTGTCCACTTTAGTCTTTCCACTTTAGTCTTTCGACTTTAGTCAGTCCACTTTAGTCTTTTCACTATAGTCTGTCCACTTTAGTCTTTCCACTTTAGTCTTTCCACTTTATTCTGTCCACTTCAGTGTGTACACTTTAGTCTGTCCACTGAGTCTTTCCACTTCAGTCTTTCCACTATAGTCTGTCCACTTTAGTCTTCCACTTTAGTCTTTCCACTATAGTCTCCACTTTATTCTGTCCACTACAGTCTTTCCAAATTTAGTCTTTCCACTACTCTCTGTCCACTTTAGTCTTTCCACTATAGTCTCCACTTTATTCTGTCCACTACAGTCTTTCCACTATAGTCTTTCCACTATAATCTTTCCACTATAGTCTGTCCACTTTAGTCTTTCCACTATTCTCTGTCCACTTTAGTCTTTCCACTACAGTCTCCACTTTATTCTGTCCACTACAGTCTTTCCACTATAGTCTTTCCACTATAGTCTGTCCACTTTAGTCTTTCCACTTTAGTCTTTCCACTTTAGTCTGTCCACTTTAGTCTTTCCACTATAGTCTGTCCACTTTAGTCTTTCCACTATTCTCTGTCCACTTTAGTCTTTCCACTATAGTCTGTCCACTTTAGTCTTTCAACTTTAGTCTTTCCACTTTAGTCTGTCTACTTTAGTATTTCCACTATAGTCTGTCGACTTTAGTTTTTCCACTTTAGTCTTTCCACTTTATTCTGTCCACTGCAGTGTGTACACTTTAGTCTGTCCACTGAGTCTTTCCACTTCAGTCTTTCCACTATAGTCTGTCCACTTTAGTCTTTCCACTTTAGTCTTTCCACTATAGTCTTTCCACTAGAGTCTGTCCACTTTAGTCTTTCCACTTTAGTCTTTCCACTTTAGTGTCTCCATTTTAGTCTTTCCACTATAGTCTCCACTTTATTCTGTCCACTACAGTCTTTCCACTATAGTCTTTCCACTATAGTCTGTCCACTTTAGTCTTTCAACTTTAGTCTTTCCACTTTAGTCTGTCCATTTTAGTATTTCCACTATAGGTTGTCGACTTTAGTCTTTCCACTTTAGTCTTTCCACTTTAGTCTTTCCACTTTGTTCTGTCCACTACAGTCTTTCCACTATAGTCTTTCCACTATAGTCTGTCCACTTTAGTCTTTCCACTTTAGTTTTTCCACTTTAGTCTGTCCACTTTAGTCTTTCAACTTTAGTCTTTCCACTTTAGTCTGTCCATTTTAGTATTTCCACTATAGGTTGTCGACTTTAGTCTTTCAACTTTAGTCTTTCCACTTTATTCTGTCCACTTCAGTGTGTACACTTTAGTCTGTCCACTGAGTCTTTCCACTTCTGTCTTTCCACTATAGTCTGTCCACTTTAGTCTTTCCACTTTATTCTTTCTACTATAGTCTCCACTTTATTCTGTCCACTAAAGTCTTTCCAATTTAGTCTTTCCACTATTCTCTGTCCACTTTAGTCTTTCCACTATAGTCTCAACTTTATTCTGTCCACTACAGTCTTTCCACTCTAGTCTTTCCACGATAGTCTGTCCACTTTAGTCTTTCCACTTTAGTCTTTCGACTTTAGTCAGTCCACTTTAGTCTTTTCACTATAGTCTGTCCACTTTAGTCTTTCTACTTTAGTCTTTCCACTTTATTCTGTCCATTTCAGTGTGTCCACTTTAGTCTGTCCACTGAGTCTTTCCACTTCAGTCTTTCCACTATAGTCTGTCCATTTTAGTCTTTCCACTTTAGTCTTTCCGCTTTAGTCTGTCCACTTAGTCTTTCCACTAGAGTCTGTCCACTTTAGTATTTCCACTTTAGTCTGTCCACTTTAGTCTGTCCACTTTAGTCTTTCCACTTTAGTCTTTCCACTATAGTCTGTCCACTTTAGTCTTTCCACTATAGTCTGTCCACTTTAGTCTTTCCACTTTAGTCTTTCCACTATAGTCCCCACTTTATTCTGTCCACTACAGTCTTTCCACTATAGTCTTTCCACTACAGTTTGTCCACTTTAGTCTTTCCACTTTAGTCTTTGCACTTTAGTCTGTCCACTTCAGTCTTTCCACTATAGTCTGTCCACTTTAGTCTTTCCACTATTCTCTGTCCACTTTAGTCTTTCCACTATAGTCTCCACTTTATTCTGTCCACTACAGTCTTTCCACTATAGTCTTTCCACTATCATCTGTCCACTTTAGTGTTTCCACTTTAGACTTTCCACTTTAGTCTTTCCACTTTAGTCTTTCCACGATAGTCTGTCCATTTTAGTCTTTCCACTTTAGTCTTTCCGCTTTAGTCTGTCCACTTAGTCTTTCCACTAGAGTCTGTCCACTTTAGTATTTCCACTTTAGTCTGTCAACTTTAGTCTGTCCACTTTAGTCTTTCCACTTTAGTCATTTCCACTATAGTCTGTCCACTTTAGTCTTTCCACTGTAGTCTCCACTTTATTCTGTCCACTACAGTCTTTCCACTTCAGTCTTTCCACTATAGTCTGTCCACTTTAGTCTTTCCACTTTAGTCTTTCCACTATAGTCTTTCCACTAGAGTCTGTCCACTTTAGTCTTTCCACTTTATTCTTTCCACTTTAGTGTGTCCACTTTAGTATTTCCACTATAGTCTGTCGACTTTAGTCTTTCCACTTTATTCTTTCCACTTTAGTCTTTCCACTTTATTCTGTCCACTACAGTCTTTCCACTATAGTCTTTCCACTATAGTCTGTCCACTTTAGTCTTTCCACTTTAGTTTTTCCACTTTAGTCTGTCCACTTTAGACTTTCCACTATAGTCTATCCACTTTAGTCTTTCCACATTATTCTGTCCACTTCAGTGTGTACACTTTAGTCTGTCCACTGAGTCTTTCCACTTCTGTCTTTCCACTATAGTCTGTCCACTTTCGTCTTTCCACTTTATTCTTTCCACTATAGTCTCCACTTTATTCTGTCCACTAAAGTCTTTCCAATTTAGTCTTTCCACTATTCTCTGTCCACTTTAGTCTTTCCACTATAGTCTCCACTTTATTCTGTCCACTACAGTCTTTCCACTATAGTCTTTCTACGATAGTCTGTCCACTTTAGTCTTTCCACTTTAGTCTTTCGACTTTAGTCAGTCCACTTTAGTCTTTTCACTATAGTCTGTCCACTTTAGTCTTTCCACTTTAGTCTTTCCACTTTATTCTGTCCACTTCAGTGTGTACACTTTAGTCTGTCCACTGAGTCTTTCCACTTCAGTCTTTCCACTATAGTCTGTCCACTTTAGTCTTCCACTTTAGTCTTTCCACTATAGTCTCCACTTTATTCTGTCCACTACAGTCTTTCCACTTTAGTCTTTCCACTACTCTCTGTCCACTTTAGTCTTTCCACTATAGTCTCCACTTTATTCTGTCCACTACAGTCTTTCCACTATAGTCTTTCCACTATAATCTTTCCACTATAGTCTGTCCACTTTAGTCTTTCCACTATTCTCTGTCCACTTTAGTCTTTCCACTACAGTCTCCACTTTATTCTGTCCACTACAGTCTTTCCACTATAGTCTTTCCACTATAGTCTGTCCACTTTAGTCTTTCCACTTTAGTCTTTCCACTTTAGTCTGTCCACTTTAGTCTTTCCACTATAGTCTGTCCACTTTAGTCTTTCCACTATTCTCTGTCCACTTTAGTCTTTCCACTATAGTCTGTCCACTTTAGTCTTTCAACTTTAGTCTTTCCACTTTAGTCTGTCTACTTTAGTATTTCCACTATAGTCTGTCGACTTTAGTTTTTCCACTTTAGTCTTTCCACTTTATTCTGTCCACTGCAGTGTGTACACTTTAGTCTGTCCACTGAGTCTTTCCACTTCAGTCTTTCCACTATAGTCTGTCCACTTTAGTCTTTCCACTTTAGTCTTTCCACTATAGTCTTTCCACTAGAGTCTGTCCACTTTAGTCTTTCCACTTTAGTCTTTCCACTTTAGTGTCTCCATTTTAGTCTTTCCACTATAGTCTCCACTTTATTCTGTCCACTACAGTCTTTCCACTATAGTCTTTCCACTATAGTCTGTCCACTTTAGTCTTTCAACCTTAGTCTTTCCACTTTAGTCTGTCCATTTTAGTATTTCCACTATAGGTTGTCGACTTTAGTCTTTCCACTTTAGTCTTTCCACTTTAGTCTTTCCACTTTGTTCTGTCCACTACAGTCTTTCCACTATGGTCTTTCCACTATAGTCTGTCCACTTTAGTCTTTCCACTTTAGTTTTTCCACTTTAGTCTGTCCACTTTAGACTTTCCACTATAGTTTATCCACTTTAGTCTTTCCACTTTATTCTGTCCACTTCAGTGTGTACACTTTAGTCTGTCCACTGAGTCTTTCCACTTCTGTCTTTCCACTATAGTCTGTCCACTTTAGTCTTTCCACTTTATTCTTTCCACTATAGTCTCCACTTTATTCTGTCCACTAAAGTCTTTCCAATTTAGTCTTTCCACTATTCTCTGTCCACTTTAGTCTTTCCACTATAGTCTCAACTTTATTCTGTCCACTACAGTCTTTCCACTCTAGTCTCTCCACTTTAGACTTTCCACTTTAGTCTGTCCACTTTAGTCTTTCCACTATAGTCTGTCCATTTTAGTCTTTCCACTTTAGTCTTTCCGCTTTAGTCTGTCCACTTAGTCTTTCCACTAGAGTCTGTCCACTTTAGTATTTCCACTTTAGTCTGTCCACTTTAGTCTGTCCACTTTAGTCTGTCCACTTTAGTCTTTCCACTATAGTCTGTCCACTTTAGTCTTTCCACTATAGTCTCCACTTTATTCTGTCCACTACAGTCTTTCCACTATAGTCTATCCACTATAGTCTGTCCACTTTAGTCTTTCAACTTTAGTCTTTCCACTTTAGTCTGTCCACTTTTGTATTTCCACTATAGTCTGTCGACTTTAGTCTTTCCACTTTATTCTTTCCACTTTAGTCTTTCCACTTTATTCTGTCCACTACAGTCTTTCCACTATAGTCTTTCCACTATAGTCTGTCCACTTTAGTCTTTCCACTTTAGTTTTTCCACTTTAGTCTGTCCACTTTAGACTTTCCACTATAGTCTATCCACTTTAGTCTTTCCACTATAGTCTGTCCATTTTAGTCTTTCCACTTTAGTCTTTCCGCTTTAGTCTGTCCACTTAGTCTTTCCACTAGAGTCTGTCCACTTTAGTATTTCCACTTTAGTCTGTCCACTTTAGTCTGTCCACTTTAGTCTGTCCACTTTAGTCTGTCCACTTTAGTCTGTCCACTTTAGTCTTTCCACTATAGTCTGTCCACTTTAGTCTTTCCACTATAGTCTCCACTTTATTCTGTCCACTACAGTCTTTCCACTATAGTCTATCCACTATAGTCTGTCCACTTTAGTCTTTCAACTTTAGTCTTTCCACTTTAGTCTGTCCACTTTAGTATTTCCACTATAGTCTGTCGACTTTAGTCTTTCCACTTTATTCTTTCCACTTTAGTCTTTCCACTTTATTCTGTCCACTACAGTCTTTCCACTATAGTCTTTCCACTATAGTCTGTCCACTTTAGTCTTTCCACTTTAGTTTTTCCACTTTAGTCTGTCCACTTTAGACTTTCCACTATAGTCTATCCACTTTAGTCTTTCCACTTTATTCTGTCCACTTCAGTGTGTACACTTTAGTCTGTCCACTGAGTCTTTCCACTTCTGTCTTTCCACTATAGTCTGTCCACTTTCGTCTTTCCACTTTATTCTTTCCACTATAGTCTCCACTTTATTCTGTCCACTAAAGTCTTTCCAATTTAGTCTTTCCACTATTCTCTGTCCACTTTAGTCTTTCCACTATAGTCTCCACTTTATTCTGTCCACTACAGTCTTTCCACTATAGTCTTTCTACGATAGTCTGTCCACTTTAGTCTTTCCACTTTAGTCTTTCGACTTTAGTCAGTCCACTTTAGTCTTTTCACTATAGTCTGTCCACTTTAGTCTTTCCACTTTAGTCTTTCCACTTTATTCTGTCCACTTCAGTGTGTACACTTTAGTCTGTCCACTGAGTCTTTCCACTTCAGTCTTTCCACTATAGTCTGTCCACTTTAGTCTTCCACTTTAGTCTTTCCACTATAGTCTCCACTTTATTCTGTCCACTACAGTCTTTCCACTTTAGTCTTTCCACTACTCTCTGTCCACTTTAGTCTTTCCACTATAGTCTCCACTTTATTCTGTCCACTACAGTCTTTCCACTATAGTCTTTCCACTATAATCTTTCCACTATAGTCTGTCCACTTTAGTCTTTCCACTATTCTCTGTCCACTTTAGTCTTTCCACTACAGTCTCCACTTTATTCTGTCCACTACAGTCTTTCCACTATAGTCTTTCCACTATAGTCTGTCCACTTTAGTCTTTCCACTTTAGTCTTTCCACTTTAGTCTGTCCACTTTAGTCTTTCCACTATAGTCTGTCGACTTTAGTCTTTCCACTATTCTCTGTCCACTTTAGTCTTTCCACTATAGTCTGTCCACTTTAGTCTTTCAACTTTAGTCTTTCCACTTTAGTCTGTCTACTTTAGTATTTCCACTATAGTCTGTCGACTTTAGTTTTTCCACTTTAGTCTTTCCACTTTATTCTGTCCACTGCAGTGTGTACACTTTAGTCTGTCCACTGAGTCTTTCCACTTCAGTCTATCCACTATAGTCTGTCCACTTTAGTCTTTCCACTTTAGTCTTTCCACTATAGTCTTTCCACTAGAGTCTGTCCACTTTAGTCTTTCCACTTTAGTCTTTCCACTTTAGTGTCTCCATTTTAGTCTTTCCACTATAGTCTCCACTTTATTCTGTCCACTACAGTCTTTCCACTATAGTCTTTCCACTATAGTCTGTCCACTTTAGTCTTTCCACTTTAGTCTTTCCACTTTAGTCTGTCCACTTTAGTCTTTCCACTTTAGTCTGTCCACTTTAGTCTTTCCACTATTCTCTGTCCACTTTAGTCTTTCCACTATAGTCTGTCCACTTTAGTCTTTCAACTTTAGTCTTTCCACTTTAGTCTGTCTACTTTAGTATTTCCACTATAGTCTGTCGACTTTAGTTTTTCCACTTTAGTCTTTCCACTTTATTCTGTCCACTGCAGTGTGTACACTTTAGTCTGTCCACTGAGTCTTTCCACTTCAGTCTTTCCACTATAGTCTGTCCACTTTAGTCTTTCCACTTTAGTCTTTCCACTATAGTCTTTCCACTAGAGTCTGTCCACTTTAGTCTTTCCACTTTAGTCTTTCCACTTTAGTGTCTCCATTTTAGTCTTTCCACTATAGTCTCCACTTTATGCTGTCCACTACAGTCTTTCCACTATAGTCTTTCCACTATAGTCTGTCCACTTTAGTCTTTCAACTTTAGTCTTTCCACTTTAGTCTTTCCACTTTAGTCTTTCCACTTTGTTCTGTCCACTACAGTCTTTCCACTATAGTCTTTCCACTATAGTCTGTCCACTTTAGTCTTTCCACTTTAGTTTTTCCACTTTAGTCTGTCCACTTTAGACTTTCCACTATAGTTTATCCACTTTAGTCTTTCCACTTTATTCTGTCCACTTCAGTGTGTACACTTTAGTCTGTCCACTGAGTCTTTCCACTTCTGTCTTTCCACTATAGTCTGTCCACTTTAGTCTTTCCACTTTATTCTTTCCACTATAGTCTCCACTTTATTCTGTCCACTAAAGTCTTTCCAATTTAGTCTTTCCACTATTCTCTGTCCACTTTAGTCTTTCCACTATAGTCTCAACTTTATTCTGTCCACTACAGTCTTTCCACTCTAGTCTTTCCACGATAGTCTGTCCACTTTAGTCTTTCCACTTTAGTCTTTCGACTTTAGTCAGTCCACTTTAGTCTTTTCACTATAGTCTGTCCACTTTAGTCTTTCTACTTTAGTCTTTCCACTTTATTCTGTCCATTTCAGTGTGTCCACTTTAGTCTGTCCACTGAGTCTTTCCACTTCAGTCTTTCCACTATAGTCTGTCCATTTTAGTCTTTCCACTTTAGTCTTTCCGCTTTAGTCTGTCCACTTAGTCTTTCCACTAGAGTCTGTCCACTTTAGTATTTCCACTTTAGTCTGTCCACTTTAGTCTGTCCACTTTAGTCTTTCCACTTTAGTCTTTCCACTATAGTCTGTCCACTTTAGTCTTTCCACTATAGTCTGTCCACTTTAGTCTTTCCACTTTAGTCTTTCCACTATAGTCCCCACTTTATTCTGTCCACTACAGTCTTTCCACTATAGTCTTTCCACTACAGTTTGTCCACTTTAGTCTTTCCACTTTAGTCTTTGCACTTTAGTCTGTCCACTTCAGTCTTTCCACTATAGTCTGTCCACTTTAGTCTTTCCACTATTCTCTGTCCACTTTAGTCTTTCCACTATAGTCTCCACTTTATTCTGTCCACTACAGTCTTTCCACTATAGTCTTTCCACTATCATCTGTCCACTTTAGTGTTTCCACTTTAGACTTTCCACTTTAGTCTTTCCACTTTAGTCTTTCCACGATAGTCTGTCCATTTTAGTCTTTCCACTTTAGTCTTTCCGCTTTAGTCTGTCCACTTAGTCTTTCCACTAGAGTCTGTCCACTTTAGTATTTCCACTTTAGTCTGTCAACTTTAGTCTGTCCACTTTAGTCTTTCCACTTTAGTCATTTCCACTATAGTCTGTCCACTTTAGTCTTTCCACTGTAGTCTCCACTTTATTCTGTCCACTACAGTCTTTCCACTTCAGTCTTTCCACTATAGTCTGTCCACTTTAGTCTTTCCACTTTAGTCTTTCCACTATAGTCTTTCCACTAGAGTCTGTCCACTTTAGTCTTTCCACTTTATTCTTTCCACTTTAGTGTGTCCACTTTAGTCTTTCCACTATAGTCTGTCCACTTTAGTCTTTCCACTATTCTCTGTCCACTTTAGGCTTTCCACTACAGTCATTCCACTATAGTCTTTCCACTATAGTCTGCCCACTTTAGTCTTTCCACTTTAGTCTTTCCACTACAGTCTCCACTTTATTCTGTCCACTACAGTCTTTCCACTTTAGTCTTTCCACTATTCTCTGTCCACTTTAGTCTTTCCACTATAGTTTCCACTTTATTCCGTCCACTAAAGTCTTTCCACTATAGTCTTTCCACTATAGTCTTTCCACTATAGTCTGTCCACTTTAGTCTTTCCACTATTCTCTGTCCACTTTAGTCTTTCCACTATAGTCTACACTTTATTTTGTCCACTACAGTCTTTCCACTTTAGTCTTTCCACTATAGTCTTTCCACTTCAGTCTGTCCACTTTAGTCTTTCCACTATAGTCTGTCCACTTTAGTCTTTCCACTATAGTCTTTCCACTTTAGTCTGTCCACTTAGTCTTTCCACTTCAGTCTTTCCATCATAGTCTTTCCACTATAGTCTACACTTTATTTTGTCCACTACAGTCTTTCCACTTTAGTCTTTCCACTATAGTCTTTCCACTTCAGTCTGTCCACTTTAGTCTTTCCACTTTATTCTTTCCACTTTAGTGTGTCCACTTTAGTCTTTCCACTATAGTCTGTCCACTTTAGTCTTTCCACTATTCTCTGTCCACTTTAGGCTTTCCACTACAGTCATTCCACTATAGTCTTTCCACTATAGTCTGCCCACTTTAGTCTTTCCACTTTAGTCTTTCCACTATAGTCTCCACTTTATTCTGTCCACTACAGTCTTTCCACTTTAGTCTTTCCACTATTCTCTGTCCACTTTAGTCTTTCCACTATAGTTTCCACTTTATTCCGTCCACTAAAGTCTTTCCACTATAGTCTTTCCACTATAGTCTTTCCACTATAGTCTGTCCACTTTAGTCTTTCCACTATTCTCTGTCCACTTTAGTCTTTCCACTATAGTCTACACTTTATTTTGTCCACTACAGTCTTTCCACTTTAGTCTTTCCACTATAGTCTTTCCACTTCAGTCTGTCCACTTTAGTCTTTCCACTATAGTCTGTCCACTTTAGTCTTTCCACTATAGTCTTTCCACTTTAGTCTGTCCACTTAGTCTTTCCACTTCAGTCTTTCCATCATAGTCTTTCCACTTCAGTCTTTCCACTATAGTCTGTCCACTTTAGTCTTTCCACTTTAGTCTTTCCACTATAGTCTCCCATTTATTCTGTCCACTACAGTCTTTCCACTTTAGTCTTTCCACTATTCTCTGTCCACTTAGTCTGTCCACTTTAGTCTTTCCACTTTAGTCTTTCCACTATAGTCTGTCCACTTTAGTCTTTCCACTATAGTCTGTCCACTTTAGTCTTTCCACTTTAGTCTTTCCACTATAGTCCCCACTTTATTCTGTCCACTACAGTCTTTCCACTATAGTCTTTCCACTACAGTTTGTCCACTTTAGTCTTTCCACTTTAGTCTTTGCACTTTAGTCTGTCCACTTCAGTCTTTCCACTATAGTCTGTCCACTTTAGTCTTTCCACTATTCTCTGTCCACTTTAGTCTTTCCACTATAGTCTCCACTTTATTCTGTCCACTACAGTCTTTCCACTATAGTCTTTCCACTATCATCTGTCCACTTTAGTGTTTCCACTTTAGACTTTCCACTTTAGTCTTTCCACTTTAGTCTTTCCACGATAGTCTGTCCATTTTAGTCTTTCCACTTTAGTCTTTCCGCTTTAGTCTGTCCACTTAGTCTTTCCACTAGAGTCTGTCCACTTTAGTATTTCCACTTTAGTCTGTCAACTTTAGTCTTTCCACTTTAGTCTTTCCACTTTAGTCATTTCCACTATAGTCTGTCCACTTTAGTCTTTCCACTGTAGTCTCCACTTTATTCTGTCCACTACAGTCTTTCCACTTCAGTCTTTCCACTATAGTCTGTCCACTTTAGTCTTTCCACTTTAGTCTTTCCACTATAGTCTTTCCACTAGAGTCTGTCCACTTTAGTCTTTCCACTTTATTCTTTCCACTTTAGTGTGTCCACTTTAGTATTTCCACTATAGTCTGTCGACTTTAGTCTTTCCACTTTATTCTTTCCACTTTAGTCTTTCCACTTTATTCTGTCCACTACAGTCTTTCCACTATAGTCTTTCCACTATAGTCTGTCCACTTTAGTCTTTCCACTTTAGTTTTTCCACTTTAGTCTGTCCACTTTAGACTTTCCACTATAGTCTATCCACTTTAGTCTTTCCACTTTATTCTGTCCACTTCAGTGTGTACACTTTAGTCTGTCCACTGAGTCTTTCCACTTCTGTCTTTCCACTATAGTCTGTCCACTTTCGTCTTTCCACTTTATTCTTTCCACTATAGTCTCCACTTTATTCTGTCCATTAAAGTCTTTCCAATTTAGTCTTTCCACTATTCTCTGTCCACTTTAGTCTTTCCACTATAGTCTCCACTTTATTCTGTCCACTACAGTCTTTCCACTATAGTCTTTCTACGATAGTCTGTCCACTTTAGTCTTTCCACTTTAGTCTTTCGACTTTAGTCAGTCCACTTTAGTCTTTTCACTATAGTCTGTCCACTTTAGTCTTTCCACTTTAGTCTTTCCACTTTATTCTGTCCACTTCAGTGTGTACACTTTAGTCTGTCCACTGAGTCTTTCCACTTCAGTCTTTCCACTATAGTCTGTCCACTTTAGTCTTCCACTTTAGTCTTTCCACTATAGTCTCCACTTTATTCTGTCCACTACAGTCTTTCCACTTTAGTCTTTCCACTACTCTCTCTCCACTTTAGTCTTTCCACTATAGTCTGTCCACTTTAGTCTTTCCACTATTCTCTGTCCACTTTAGTCTTTCCACTATAGTCTGTCCACTTTAGTCTTTCAACTTTAGTCTTTCCACTTTAGTCTGTCTACTTTAGTATTTCCACTATAGTCTGTCGACTTTAGTTTTTCCACTTTAGTCTTTCCACTTTATTCTGTCCACTGCAGTGTGTACACTTTAGTCTGTCCACTGAGTCTTTCCACTTCAGTCTTTCCACTATAGTCTGTCCACTTTAGTCTTTCCACTTTAGTCTTTCCACTATAGTCTTTCCACTAGAGTCTGTCCACTTTAGTCTTTCCACTTTAGTCTTTCCACTTTAGTGTCTCCATTTTAGTCTTTCCACTATAGTCTCCACTTTATTCTGTCCACTACAGTCTTTCCACTATAGTCTTTCCACTATAGTCTGTCCACTTTAGTCTTTCAACCTTAGTCTTTCCACTTTAGTCTGTCCATTTTAGTATTTCCACTATAGGTTGTCGACTTTAGTCTTTCCACTTTAGTCTTTCCACTTTAGTCTTTCCACTTTGTTCTGTCCACTACAGTCTTTCCACTATAGTCTTTCCACTATAGTCTGTCCACTTTAGTCTTTCCACTTTAGTTTTTCCACTTTAGTCTGTCCACTTTAGACTTTCCACTATAGTTTATCCACTTTAGTCTTTCCACTTTATTCTGTCCACTTCAGTGTGTACACTTTAGTCTGTCCACTGAGTCTTTCCACTTCTGTCTTTCCACTATAGTCTGTCCACTTTAGTCTTTCCACTTTATTCTTTCCACTATAGTCTCCACTTTATTCTGTCCACTAAAGTCTTTCCAATTTAGTCTTTCCACTATTCTCTGTCCACTTTAGTCTTTCCACTATAGTCTCAACTTTATTCTGTCCACTACAGTCTTTCCACTCTAGTCTCTCCACTTTAGACTTTCCACTTTAGTCTGTCCACTTTAGTCTTTCCACTATAGTCTGTCCATTTTAGTCTTTCCACTTTAGTCTTTCCGCTTTAGTCTGTCCACTTAGTCTTTCCACTAGAGTCTGTCCACTTTAGTATTTCCACTTTAGTCTGTCCACTTTAGTCTGTCCACTTTAGTCTGTCCACTACAGTCTTTCCACTATAGTCTTTCCACTATCATCTGTCCACTTTAGTGTTTCCACTTTAGACTTTCCACTTTAGTCTTTCCACTTTAGTCTTTCCACGATAGTCTGTCCATTTTAGTCTTTCCACTTTAGTCTTTCCGCTTTAGTCTGTCCACTTAGTCTTTCCACTAGAGTCTGTCCACTTTAGTATTTCCACTTTAGTCTGTCAACTTTAGTCTGTCCACTTTAGTCTTTCCACTTTAGTCATTTCCACTATAGTCTGTCCACTTTAGTCTTTCCACTGTAGTCTCCACTTTATTCTGTCCACTACAGTCTTTCCACTTCAGTCTTTCCACTATAGTCTGTCCACTTTAGTCTTTCCACTTTAGTCTTTCCACTATAGTCTTTCCACTAGAGTCTGTCCACTTTAGTCTTTCCACTTTATTCTTTCCACTTTAGTGTGTCCACTTTAGTATTTCCACTATAGTCTGTCGACTTTAGTCTTTCCACTTTATTCTTTCCACTTTAGTCTTTCCACTTTATTCTGTCCACTACAGTCTTTCCACTATAGTCTTTCCACTATAGTCTGTCCACTTTAGTCTTTCAACCTTAGTCTTTCCACTTTAGTCTGTCCATTTTAGTATTTCCACTATAGGTTGTCGACTTTAGTCTTTCCACTTTAGTCTTTCCACTTTAGTCTTTCCACTTTGTTCTGTCCACTACAGTCTTTCCACTATAGTCTTTCCACTATAGTCTGTCCACTTTAGTCTTTCCACTTTAGTTTTTCCACTTTAGTCTGTCCACTTTAGACTTTCCACTATAGTTTATCCACTTTAGTCTTTCCACTTTATTCTGTCCACTTCAGTGTGTACACTTTAGTCTGTCCACTGAGTCTTTCCACTTCTGTCTTTCCACTATAGTCTGTCCACTTTAGTCTTTCCACTTTATTCTTTCCACTATAGTCTCCACTTTATTCTGTCCACTAAAGTCTTTCCAATTTAGTCTTTCCACTATTCTCTGTCCACTTTAGTCTTTCCACTATAGTCTCAACTTTATTCTGTCCACTACAGTCTTTCCACTCTAGTCTCTCCACTTTAGACTTTCCACTTTAGTCTGTCCACTTTAGTCTTTCCACTATAGTCTGTCCATTTTAGTCTTTCCACTTTAGTCTTTCCGCTTTAGTCTGTCCACTTAGTCTTTCCACTAGAGTCTGTCCACTTTAGTATTTCCACTTTAGTCTGTCCACTTTAGTCTGTCCACTTTAGTCTGTCCACTTTAGTCTTTCCACTTTAGTCTTTCCGCTTTAGTCTGTCCACTTAGTCTTTCCACTAGAGTCTGTCCACTTTAGTATTTCCACTTTAGTCTGTCCACTTTAGTCTGTCCACTTTAGTCTGTCCACTTTAGTCTGTCCACTTTAGTCTTTCCACTATAGTCTCCACTTTATTCTGTCCACTACAGTCTTTCCACTATAGTCTATCCACTATAGTCTGTCCACTTTAGTCTTTCAACTTTAGTCTTTCCACTTTAGTCTGTCCACTTTAGTATTTCCACTATAGTCTGTCGACTTTAGTCTTTCCACTTTATTCTTTCCACTTTAGTCTTTCCACTTTATTCTGTCCACTACAGTCTTTCCACTATAGTCTTTCCACTATAGTCTGTCCACTTTAGTCTTTCCACTTTAGTTTTTCCACTTTAGTCTGTCCACTTTAGACTTTCCCCTATAGTCTATCCACTTTAGTCTTTCCACTATAGTCTGTCCATTTTAGTCTTTCCACTTTAGTCTTTCCGCTTTAGTCTGTCCACTTAGTCTTTCCACTAGAGTCTGTCCACTTTAGTCTGTCCACTTTAGTCTGTCCACTTTAGTCTGTCCACTTTAGTCTGTCCACTTTAGTCTGTCCACTTTAGTCTGTCCACTTTAGTCTTTCCACTATAGTCTCCACTTTATTCTGTCCACTACAGTCTTTCCACTATAGTCTATCCACTATAGTCTGTCCACTTTAGTCTTTCAACTTTAGTCTTTCCACTTTAGTCTGTCCACTTTAGTATTTCCACTATAGTCTGTCGACTTTAGTCTTTCCACTTTATTCTTTCCACTTTAGTCTTTCCACTTTATTCTGTCCACTACAGTCTTTCCACTATAGTCTTTCCACTATAGTCTGTCCACTTTAGTCTTTCCACTTTAGTTTTTCCACTTTAGTCTGTCCACTTTAGACTTTCCACTATAGTCTATCCACTTTAGTCTTTCCACTTTATTCTGTCCACTTCAGTGTGTACACTTTAGTCTGTCCACTGAGTCTTTCCACTTCTGTCTTTCCACTATAGTCTGTCCACTTTCGTCTTTCCACTTTATTCTTTCCACTATAGTCTCCACTTTATTCTGTCCACTAAAGTCTTTCCAATTTAGTCTTTCCACTATTCTCTGTCCACTTTAGTCTTTCCACTATAGTCTCCACTTTATTCTGTCCACTACAGTCTTTCCACTATAGTCTTTCTACGATAGTCTGTCCACTTTAGTCTTTCCACTTTAGTCTTTCGACTTTAGTCAGTCCACTTTAGTCTTTTCACTATAGTCTGTCCACTTTAGTCTTTCCACTTTAGTCTTTCCACTTTATTCTGTCCACTTCAGTGTGTACACTTTAGTCTGTCCACTGAGTCTTTCCACTTCAGTCTTTCCACTATAGTCTGTCCACTTTAGTCTTCCACTTTAGTCTTTCCACTATAGTCTCCACTTTATTCTGTCCACTACAGTCTTTCCACTTTAGTCTTTCCACTACTCTCTGTCCACTTTAGTCTTTCCACTATAGTCTCCACTTTATTCTGTCCACTACAGTCTTTCCACTATAGTCTTCCACTATAATCTTTCCACTATAGTCTGTCCACTTTAGTCTTTCCACTATTCTCTGTCCACTTTAGTCTTTCCACTACAGTCTCCACTTTATTCTGTCCACTACAGTCTTTCCACTATAGTCTTTCCACTATAGTCTGTCCACTTTAGTCTTTCCACTTTAGTCTTTCCACTTTAGTCTGTCCACTTTAGTCTTTCCACTATAGTCTGTCCACTTTAGTCTTTCCACTATTCTCTGTCCACTTTAGTCTTTCCACTATAGTCTGTCCACTTTAGTCTTTCAACTTTAGTCTTTCCACTTTAGTCTGTCTACTTTAGTATTTCCACTATAGTCTGTCGACTTTAGTTTTTCCACTTTAGTCTTTCCACTTTATTCTGTCCACTGCAGTGTGTACACTTTAGTCTGTCCACTGAGTCTTTCCACTTCAGTCTATCCACTATAGTCTGTCCACTTTAGTCTTTCCACTTTAGTCTTTCCACTATAGTCTTTCCACTAGAGTCTGTCCACTTTAGTCTTTCCACTTTAGTCTTTCCACTTTAGTGTCTCCATTTTAGTCTTTCCACTATAGTCTCCACTTTATTCTGTCCACTACAGTCTTTCCACTATAGTCTTTCCACTATAGTCTGTCCACTTTAGTCTTTCCACTTTAGTCTTTCCACTTTAGTCTGTCCACTTTAGTCTTTCCACTATAGTCTGTCCACTTTAGTCTTTCCACTATTCTCTGTCCACTTTAGTCTTTCCACTATAGTCTGTCCACTTTAGTCTTTCAACTTTAGTCTTTCCACTTTAGTCTGTCTACTTTAGTATTTCCACTATAGTCTGTCGACTTTAGTTTTTCCACTTTAGTCTTTCCACTTTATTCTGTCCACTGCAGTGTGTACACTTTAGTCTGTCCACTGAGTCTTTCCACTTCAGTCTTTCCACTATAGTCTGTCCACTTTAGTCTTTCCACTTTAGTCTTTCCACTATAGTCTTTCCACTAGAGTCTGTCCACTTTAGTCTTTCCACTTTAGTCTTTCCACTTTAGTGTCTCCATTTTAGTCTTTCCACTATAGTCTCCACTTTATTCTGTCCACTACAGTCTTTCCACTATAGTCTTTCCACTATAGTCTGTCCACTTTAGTCTTTCAACTTTAGTCTTTCCACTTTAGTCTTTCCACTTTAGTCTTTCCACTTTGTTCTGTCCACTACAGTCTTTCCACTATAGTCTTTCCACTATAGTCTGTCCACTTTAGTCTTTCCACTTTAGTTTTTCCACTTTAGTCTGTCCACTTTAGACTTTCCACTATAGTTTATCCACTTTAGTCTTTCCACTTTATTCTGTCCACTTCAGTGTGTACACTTTAGTCTGTCCACTGAGTCTTTCCACTTCTGTCTTTCCACTATAGTCTGTCCACTTTAGTCTTTCCACTTTATTCTTTCCACTATAGTCTCCACTTTATTCTGTCCACTAAAGTCTTTCCAATTTAGTCTTTCCACTATTCTCTGTCCACTTTAGTCTTTCCACTATAGTCTCAACTTTATTCTGTCCACTACAGTCTTTCCACTCTAGTCTTTCCACGATAGTCTGTCCACTTTAGTCTTTCCACTTTAGTCTTTCGACTTTAGTCAGTCCACTTTAGTCTTTTCACTATAGTCTGTCCACTTTAGTCTTTCTATATAAGTCTTTCCACTTTATTCTGTCCATTTCAGTGTGTCCACTTTAGTCTGTCCACTGAGTCTTTCCACTTCAGTCTTTCCACTATAGTCTGTCCATTTTAGTCTTTCCACTTTAGTCTTTCCGCTTTAGTCTGTCCACTTAGTCTTTCCACTAGAGTCTGTCCACTTTAGTATTTCCACTTTAGTCTGTCCACTTTAGTCTGTCCACTTTAGTCTTTCCACTTTAGTCTTTCCACTATAGTCTGTCCACTTTAGTCTTTCCACTATAGTCTGTCCACTTTAGTCTTTCCACTTTAGTCTTTCCACTATAGTCCCCACTTTATTCTGTCCACTACAGTCTTTCCACTATAGTCTTTCCACTACAGTTTGTCCACTTTAGTCTTTCCACTTTAGTCTTTGCACTTTAGTCTGTCCACTTCAGTCTTTCCACTATAGTCTGTCCACTTTAGTCTTTCCACTATTCTCTGTCCACTTTAGTCTTTCCACTATAGTCTCCACTTTATTCTGTCCACTACAGTCTTTCCACTATAGTCTTTCCACTATCATCTGTCCACTTTAGTGTTTCCACTTTAGACTTTCCACTTTAGTCTTTCCACTTTAGTCTTTCCACGATAGTCTGTCCATTTTAGTCTTTCCACTTTAGTCTTTCCGCTTTAGTCTGTCCACTTAGTCTTTCCACTAGAGTCTGTCCACTTTAGTATTTCCACTTTAGTCTGTCAACTTTAGTCTGTCCACTTTAGTCTTTCCACTTTAGTCATTTCCACTATAGTCTGTCCACTTTAGTCTTTCCACTGTAGTCTCCACTTTATTCTGTCCACTACAGTCTTTCCACTTCAGTCTTTCCACTATAGTCTGTCCACTTTAGTCTTTCCACTTTAGTCTTTCCACTATAGTCTTTCCACTAGAGTCTGTCCACTTTAGTCTTTCCACTTTATTCTTTCCACTTTAGTGTGTCCACTTTAGTCTTTCCACTATAGTCTGTCCACTTTAGTCTTTCCACTATTCTCTGTCCACTTTAGGCTTTCCACTACAGTCATTCCACTATAGTCTTTCCACTATAGTCTGCCCACTTTAGTCTTTCCACTTTAGTCTTTCCACTATAGTCTCCACTTTATTCTGTCCACTACAGTCTTTCCACTTTAGTCTTTCCACTATTCTCTGTCCACTTTAGTCTTTCCACTATAGTTTCCACTTTATTCCGTCCACTAAAGTCTTTCCACTATAGTCTTTCCACTATAGTCTTTCCACTATAGTCTGTCCACTTTAGTCTTTCCACTATTCTCTGTCCACTTTAGTCTTTCCACTATAGTCTACACTTTATTTTGTCCACTACAGTCTTTCCACTTTAGTCTTTCCACTATAGTCTTTCCACTTCAGTCTGTCCACTTTAGTCTTTCCACTATAGTCTGTCCACTTTAGTCTTTCCACTATAGTCTTTCCACTTTAGTCTGTCCACTTAGTCTTTCCACTTCAGTCTTTCCATCATAGTCTTTCCACTATAGTCTACACTTTATTTTGTCCACTACAGTCTTTCCACTTTAGTCTTTCCACTATAGTCTTTCCACTTCAGTCTGTCCACTTTAGTCTTTCCACTTTATTCTTTCCACTTTAGTGTGTCCACTTTAGTCTTTCCACTATAGTCTGTCCACTTTAGTCTTTCCACTATTCTCTGTCCACTTTAGGCTTTCCACTACAGTCATTCCACTATAGTCTTTCCACTATAGTCTGCCCACTTTAGTCTTTCCACTTTAGTCTTTCCACTATAGTCTCCACTTTATTCTGTCCACTACAGTCTTTCCACTTTAGTCTTTCCACTATTCTCTGTCCACTTTAGTCTTTCCACTATAGTTTCCACTTTATTCCGTCCACTAAAGTCTTTCCACTATAGTCTTTCCACTATAGTCTGTCCACTTTAGTCTTTCTACTATTCTCTGTCCACTTTAGTCTTTCCACTATAGTCTACACTTTATTTTGTCCACTACAGTCTTTCCACTTTAGTCTTTCCACTATAGTCTTTCCACTTCAGTCTGTCCACTTTAGTCTTTCCACTATAGTCTGTCCACTTTAGTCTTTCCACTATAGTCTTTCCACTTTAGTCTGTCCACTTAGTCTTTCCACTTCAGTCTTTCCATCATAGTCTTTCCACTTCAGTCTTTCCACTATAGTCTGTCCACTTTAGTCTTTCCACTTTAGTCTTTCCACTATAGTCTCCCATTTATTCTGTCCACTACAGTCTTTCCACTTTAGTCTTTCCAGTATTCTCTGTCCACTTTAGTCTTTCCACTATAGTTTCCACTTTATTCCGTCCACTACAGTCTTTCCACTATAGTCTTTCCACTATAGTCTGTCCACTTTAGACTTTCCACTTTAGTCTTTCCACTACAGTCTCCACTTTATTCTGTCCACTACAGTCTTTCCACTTTAGTCTTTCCACTATTCTCTGTCCACTTTAGTCTTTCCACTTTAGTCTTTCCACTATAGTCTCCACTTTATTTTGTCCACTACAGTCCCTCCATTCTAGTCTTTCCACTATAGTCTGTCCACTTTAGTCTTTCCGCTATTCTCTGTCTCTTTATTCTTTCCACTATATTTGCCACTTTATTCTGTCCACTACAGTCTTTCCACTATAGTCTGTCCACTTTAGTCTTTCCACTTTAGTCTTTCCACTTTAGTCTGTCCACTTTAGTCTTTCCACTATAGTCTGTCCACTTTAGTCATTCCACTATTCTCTGTCCACTTTAGTCTTCCCACTTTAGTCTTTCCACTATAGTCTCCACTTTATTCTGTCCACTACAGTCTTTCCACTATAGTCTTTCCACTATAGTCTGTCCACTTTAGTCTTTCCACTTTATTCTTTCCACTATAGTCTCCACTTTATTCTGTCCACTAAAGTCTTTCAAATTTAGTCTTTTCACTATTCTCTGTCCACTTTAGTCTTTCCACTATAGTCTCCACTTTATTCTGTCCACTACAGTCTTTCCACTATAGTCTTTCTACGATAGTCTGTCCACTTTAGTCTTTCCACTTTAGTCTTTCGACTTTAGTCAGTCCACTTTAGTCTTTTCACTATAGTCTGTCCACTTTAGTCTTTCCACTTTAGTCTTTCCACTTTATTCTGTCCACTTCAGTGTGTACACTTTAGTCTGTCCACTGAGTCTTTCCACTTCAGTCTTTCCACTATAGTCTGTCCACTTTAGTCTTCCACTTTAGTCTTTCCACTATAGTCTCCACTTTATTCTGTCCACTACAGTCTTTCCACTTTAGTCTTTCCACTACTCTCTGTCCACTTTAGTCTTTCCACTATAGTCTCCACTTTATTCTGTCCACTACAGTCTTTCCACTATAGTCTTTCCACTATAATCTTTCCACTATAGTCTGTCCACTTTAGTCTTTCCACTATTCTCTGTCCACTTTAGTCTTTCCACTACAGTCTCCAATTTATTCTGTCCACTACAGTCTTTCCACTATAGTCTTTCCACGATAGTCTGTCCACTTTAGTCTTTCCACTATTCTCTGTCCACTTTAGTCTTTCCACTATTCTCTGCCCACTTTAGTCTTTCTACTACAGTCTCCACTTTATTCTGTCCACTACAGTCTTTCCACTATAATCTTTCCACTATAGTCTGTCCACTTTAGTCTTTCCACTATTCTCTGTCCACTTTAGTCTTTCCACTACAGTCTCCACTTTATTCTGTCCACTTCAGTCTTTCCACTATAGTCTGTCCACTTTAGTCTTTCCACTTTAGTCTTTCCACTATAGTCTTTCCACTAGAGTCTGTCCACTTTAGTCTTTCCACTTTAGTCTTTCCACTTTAGTGTGTCCATTTTAGTCTTTCCACTATAGTCTGTCCACTTTAGTCTTTCCACTATTCTCTGTCCACTTTAGGCTTTCCACTACAGTCTTTCCACTATAGTCTTTCCACTATAGTCTGTCCACTTTAGTCTTTCCACTTTAGTCTTTCCACAACAGTCTCCACTTTATTCTGTCCACTACAGTCTTTCCACTTTAGTCTTTCCACTATTCTCTGTCCACTTTAGTCTTTCCACTATAGTTTCCACTTTATTCCGTCCACTACAGTCTTTCCACTATAGTCTGTCCACTTTAGTCTTTCCGCTATTCTCTGTCTCTTTATTCTTTCCACTATATTTGCCACTTTATTCTGTCCACTACAGTCTTTCCACTATAGTCTGTCCACTTTAGTCTTTCCACTATAGTCTGTCCACTTTAGTCTGTCCACTTTAGTCTTTCCACTTTAGTCTGTCCACTTTAGTCTTTCCACTTTAGTCTGCCCACTTTAGTCTTTCCACTATAGTCTGGCAACTTTAGTCTTTCCACTATTCTCTGTCCACTTTAGTCTTTCAACTTAAGTCTTTCCACTATAGTCTCCACTTTATTCTGTCCACTACAGTCTTTCCACTATAGTCTTTCCACTATAGTCTGTCCACTTTAGTCTTTCAACTATTCTCTGTCCACTTTAGTCTTTCCACTATAGTCTCCACTTTATTCTGTCCACTACAGTCTTTCCACTATAGTCTTTCCACTATAGTCTGTCCACTTTGGTCTTTCCACTATTCTCTGTCCACTTTATTATTTCCACTATACTTGCCACTTTATTCTGTCCACTACAGTCTTTCCACTATAGTCTGTCCACTTTAGTCTGCCCACTTTAGTCTTTCCACTATAGTCTGGCAACTTTAGTCTTTCCACTATTCTCTGTCCACTTTAGTCTTTCAACTTAAGTCTTTCCACTATAGTCTCCACTTTATTCTGTCCACTACAGTCTTTCCACTATAGTCTTTCCACTTTAGTCTGTCCACTTCATTCTTTCCACTATAGTCTGTCCACTTTAGTCTGTCCACTTTAGTCTTTCCGCTTTAGTCTGTCCACTTAGTCTTTCATCTATAGTCTGTCCACTTTAGTCTTTCCACTTTAGTCTTTCCACTTTAGTCTGTACACTTTAGTCTTTCCACTTTAGTCTTTCCACTATAGTCTGTCCACTTTAGTCTTTCCACTTTAGTCTTTCCACTTTAGTCTTTCCACTTTAGTCTTTCCACTATAGTCTCCACTTTATTCTTTCCACTACAGTCTTTCCACTTTAGTCTTTCCACTATTCTCTGTCCACTTTAGTCTTTCCACTATAGTTTCCACTTTATTCCGTCCACTAGGGTCTTTCCACTATAGTCTGTCCACTTTAGTCTGTCCACTATTCTCTGTCCACTTTAGTCTTTCCACTATAGTCTACACTTTATTCTGTCCACTACAGTCTTTCCACTTTAGTCTTTCCACTATTCTCTGTCCACTTTAGTCTTTCCACTATAGTTTCCACTTTATTCCGTCCACTACAGTCTTTCCACTATAGTCTGTCCACTTTAGTCTTTCCACTATTCTCTGTCCACTTTATTCTTTCCACTATATTTGCCACTTTATTCTGTCCACTACAGTCTTTCCACTATAGTCTGTCCACTTTAGTCTTTCCACTTTAGTCTTTCCACTTTAGTCTGTCCACTTTAGTCTTTCCACTATGGTCTGTCCACTTTAGTCTTTCCACTATTCTCTGTCCACTTTAGTCTTTCCACTATAGTCTCCACTTTATTCTGTCCACTACAGTCTTTCCACTATAGTCTATCCACTATAGTCTGTCCACTTTAGTCTTTCAACTTTAGTCTTTCCACTTTAGTCTGTCCACTTTATTCTGTCCACTACAGTCTTTCCACTATAGTCTTTCCACTATAGTCTGTCCACTTTAGTCTTTCCACTTTAGTTTTTCCACTTTAGTCTGTCCACTTTAGACTTTCCACTATAGTCTATCCACTTTAGTCTTTTCACTTTATTCTGTCCACTTCAGTGTGTACACTTTAGTCTGTCCACTGAGTCTTTCCACTTCTGTCTTTCCACTATAGTCTGTCCACTTTAGTCTTTCCACTTGATTCTTTCCACTATAGTCTCCACTTTATTCTGTCCACTAAAGTCTTTCCAATTTAGTCTTTCCACTATCCTCTGTCCACTTTAGTCTTTCCACTATAGTCTCCACTTTATTCTGTCCACTACAGTCTTTCCACTATAGTCTTTCCACGATAGTCTGTCCACTTTAGTCTTTCCACTTTAGTCTTTCGACTTTAGTCAGTCCACTTTAGTCTTTTCACCATAGTCTGTCCACTTTAGTCTTTCCACTTTATTCTGTCCACTTCAGTGCGTACACTTTAGTCTGTCCACTGAGTCTTTCCACTTCAGTCTTTCCACTATAGTCTGTCCACTTTAGTCTTTCCACTTTAGTCTTTCCACTATAGTCTCCACTTTATTCTGTCCACTACAGTCTTTCCACTTTAGTCTTTCCACTACGCTCTGTCCACTTTAGTCTTTCCACTATAGTCTCCACTTTCTTCTGTCCACTACAGTCTTTCCACTATAGTCTTTCCACTATAATCTTTCCACTATAGTCTGTCCACTTTAGTCTTTCCACTATTCTCTGTCCACTTTAGTCTTTCCACTACAGTCTCCACTTTATTCTGTCCACTAAAGTCTTTCCAATTTAGTCTTTCCACTATCCTCTGTCCACTTTAGTCTTTCCACTATAGTCTCTACTTTATTCTGTCCACTACAGTCTTTCCACTATAGTCTTTCCACGATAGTCTGTCCACTTTAGTCTTTCCACTTTAGTCTTTCGACTTTAGTCAGTCCACTTTAGTCTTTTCACCATAGTCTGTCCACTTTAGTCTTTCCACTTTATTCTGTCCACTTCAGTGTGTACACTTTAGTCTGTCCACTGAGTCTTTCCACTTCAGTCTTTCCACTATAGTCTGTCCACTTTAGTCTTTCAACTTTAGTCTTTCCACTTTAGTCTGTCCACTTTAGTATTTCTACTATAGTCTGTCGACTTTAGTTTTTCCACTTTAGTCTTTCCACTTTATTCTGTCCACTGCAGTGTGTACACTTTAGTCTGTCCACTACAGTCTTTCCACTTTAGTCTTTCCACTATTCTCTGTCCACTTTAGTCTTTCCACTATAGTTTCCACTTTATTCCGTCCACTAGGGACTTTCCACTATAGTCTGTCCACTTTAGTCTTTCCACTATTCTCTGTCCACTTTAGTCTTTCCACTATAGTCTACACTTTATTCTGTCCACTACAGTCTTTCCACTTTAGTCTTTCCACTATTCTCTGTCCACTTTAGTCTTTCCACTATAGTTTCCACTTTATTCCGTCCACTACAGTCTTTCCACTATAGTCTGTCCACTTTAGTCTTTCCACTATTCTCTGTCCACTTTATTCTTTCCACTATATTTGCCACTTTATTCTGTCCACTACAGTCTTTCCACTATAGTCTGTCCACTTTAGTCTTTCCACTTTAGTCTTTCCACTTTAGTCTGTCCACTTTAGTCTTTCCACTATAGTCTGTCCACTTTAGTCTTTCCACTATTCTCTGTCCACTTTAGTCTTTCCACTATAGTCTCCACTTTATTCTGTCCACTACAGTCTTTCCACTATAGTCTATCCACTATAGTCTGTCCACTTTAGTCTTTCAACTTTAGTCTTTCCACTTTAGTCTTTCCACTACTCTCTGTCCACTTTAGTCTTTCCACTATAGTCTCCACTTTATTCTGTCCACTACAGTCTTTCCACTATAGTCTTTCCACTATAATCTTTCCACTATAGTCTGTCCACTTTATTCTTTCCACTATTCTCTGTCCACTTTAGTCTTTCCACTACAGTCTCCACTTTATTCTGTCCACTACAGTCTTTCCACTATAGTCTTTCCACTATAGTCTTTCCACTATAGTCTGTCGACTTTAGTCTTTCCACTTTAGTCGTTCCACTTTAGTCTGTCCACTTTAGTCTTTCCACTATAGTCTGTCCACTTTAGTCTTTCCACTATTCTCTGTCCACTTTAGTCTTTCCACTATAGTCTGTCCACTTTAGTCTTTCAACTTTTGTCTTTCCACTTTAGTCTGTCCACTTTAGTATTTCCACTATAGTCTGTCGACCTTAGTCTTTCCACTTTAGTCTTTCCACTTTATTCTGTCTACTGCAGTGTGTACACTTTAGTCTGTCCACTGAGTCTTTCCACTTCAGTCTTTCCACTATAGTCTGTCCACTTTAGTCTTTCCACTTTAGTCTTTCCACTATAGTCTTTCCACTAGAGTCTGTCCACTTTAGTCTTTCCACTTTAGTCTTTCCACTTTAGTGTGTCCATTTTAGTCTTTCCACTATAGTCTGTCCACTTTAGTCTTTCCACTATTCTCTGTCCACTTTAGGCTTTCTACTACAGTCTTTCCACTATAGTCTTTCCACTATAGTCTGTCCACTTTAGTCTTTCCACTTTAGTCTTTCCACTATAGTCTCCACTTTATTCTGTCCACTACAGTCTTTCCACTTTAGTCTTTCCACTATTCTCTGTCCACTTTAGTCTTTCCACTATAGTTTCCACTTTATTCCGTCCACTACAGTCTTTCCACTATAGTCTGTCCACTTTATTCTTTCCACTATTCTCTGTCCATTTTAGTCTTTCCACTATAGTCTACACTTTATTCTGTCCACTACAGTCTTTCCACTTTAGTCTTTCCACTATTCTCTGTCCACTTTAGTCGTTCCGCTTTAGTCTGTCCACTTAGTCTTTCCACTAGATTCTGTCCACTTTAGTATTTCCACTTTAGTCTGTCCACTTTAGTCTGTCCACTTTAGTCTTTCCACTTTAGTCATTTCCACTATAGTCTGTCCACTTTAGTCTTTCCACTGTAGTCTCCACTTTATTCTGTCCACTACAGTCTTTCCACTATAGTCTTTCCACTATAGTCTGTCCACTTTAGTCTTTCCACTTTAGTCTTTCCACTTTAGTCTGTCCACTTTAGTCTTTCCACTATAGTCTGTCCACTTTAGTCTTTCCACTATTCTCTGTCCACTTTAGTCTTTCCACTATAGTCTCCACTTTATTCTGTCCACTACAGTCTTTCCACTATAGTCTATCCACTATAGTCTGTCCACTTTAGTCTTTCAACTTTAGTCTTTCCACTTTAGTCTGTCCACTTTAGTATTTCCACTATAGTCTGTCGACTTTAGTCTTTCCACTTTAGTCTTTCCACTTTAGTCTTTCCACTTTATTCTGTCCACTACAGTCTTTCCACTATAGTCTTTCCACTATAGTCTGTCCACTTTAGTCTTTCCACTTGAGTTTTTCCACTTTAGTCTGTCCACTTTAGACTTTCCACTATTGTCTATCCACTTTAGTCTTTCCACTTTATTCTGTCCACTTCAGTGTGTACACTTTAGTCTGTCCACTGAGTCTTTCCACTTCTGTCTTTCCAATATAGTCTGTCCACTTTAGTCTTTCCACTTTATTCTTTCCACTATAGTCTCCACTTTATTCTGTCCACTAAAGTCTTTCCAATTTAGTCTTTCCACTATTCTCTGTCCACTTTAGTCTTTCCACTATAGTCTCCACTTTATTCTGTCCACTACAGTCTTTCCACTATAGTCTTTCCACGATAGTCTGTCCACTTTAGTCTTTCCACTTTAGTCTTTTGACTTTAGTCAGTCCACTTTAGTCTTTTCACTATAGTCTGTCCACTTTAGTCTTTCCACTTTATTCTGTCCACTTCAGTGTTCACTTTAGTCTGTCCACTGAGTCTTTCCACTTCAGTCTTTCCACTATAGTCTGACCACTTTAGTCTTTCCACTTTAGTCTTTCCACTATAGTCTCCACTTTATTCTGTCCACTAAAGACTTTCCACTTTAGTCTTTCCACTACTCTCTTTCCACTTTAGTCTTTCCACTATAGTCTCCACTTTATTCTGTCCACTACAGTCTTTCCACTATAGTCTTTCCACTATAATCTTTCCACTATAGTCTGTCCACTTTAGTCTTTCCACTATTCTCCGTCCACTTTAGTCTTTCCACTACAGTCTCCACTTTATTCTGTCCACTACAGTCTTTCCACTTTAGTCTTTCCACTTTAGTCTTTCCACTATAGTCTGTCCACTTTAGTCTTTCCACTATTCTCTGTCCACTTTATTCTTTCAACTATATTTGCCACTTTATTCTGTCCACTAAGGTCTTTCCACTATAGTCTGTCCACTTTAGTCTTTCCACTTTAGTCTTTCCACTTTAGTCTGTCCACTTTAGTCTTTCCACTATAGTCTCCACTTTATTCTGTCCACTACAGTCTTTCCACTATAGTCTTTCCACTATAGTCTGTCCACTTTAGTCTTTCCACTATTCTCTGTCCACTTTAGTCTTTCCAGTATATTCTGTCCACTTTAGTCTTTCCACTATTCTCTGTCCACTTTAGTCTTTCCACTATAGTCTCCACTTTATTATGTCCACTACAGTCTTTCCACTATAGTCTTTCCACCATAGTCTGTCCACTTTAGTCTTTCCACTATAGTCTCCACTTTATTCTGTCCACTACAGTCTTTCCACTATAGTCTTTCCACTATAGTCTGTCCACTTTAGTCTTTCCACTTTAGTTTTTCCACTTTAGTCTGTCCATTTTATTCTGTCCACTTCAGTGTGTACACTTTAGTCTGTCCACTGAGTCTTTCCACTTCAGTCTTTCCACTATAGTCTTTCCACTTTAGTCTTTCCACTGTAGTCTTTATTCTGTCCACTACAGTTTGTCCACTATAGTCTTTCCACTATAGTCTGTCCACTTTAGTCTTTCCACTTTAGTCTTTCCACTATAGTCTCCACTTTATTCTGTCCACTACAGTCTTTCCACTTTAGTCTTTCAACTTTAGTCTGTTTCACTATTCTCTTTCCACTTTAGTCTTTCCACTCTAGTCTTTCCACTAGGTCTCCACTTTATTCCGTCCACCACAGTCTTTCCACTATAGTCTGTCCACTTTAGTCTTTCCACTATTCTCTGTTCACTTTAGTCTTTCCACCATAGTCTCCACTTTATTCTGTCCACTACAGTCTTTCCACTATAGTCTTTCCACTCTAGTCTGTCCACTTTAGTCTTTCCGCTTTAGTCTGTCCACTTAGTCTTTCCACTACAGTCTTTCCACTTTAGTCTTTCCACTATTCTCTGTCCACTTTAGTCTTTCCACTTTAGTCTTTCCACTATAGTCTGTCCACTTTAGTCTGTCCACTTTAGTCTTTCCACTTTAGTCTGTCCACTTTAGTCTTTCCACTTTAGTCTGCCCACTTTAGTCTTTCCACTATAGTCTGGCAACTTTAGTCTTTCCACTATTCTCTGTCCACTTTAGTCTTTCAACTTAAGTCTTTCCACTATAGTCTCCACTTTATTCTGTCCACTACAGTCTTTCCACTATAGTCTTTCCACTATAGTCTGTCCACTTTAGTCTTTCAACTATTCTCTGTCCACTTTAGTCTTTCCACTATAGTCTCCACTTTATTCTGTCCACTACAGTCTTTCCACTATAGTCTTTCCACTATAGTCTGTCCACTTTAGTCTTTCCACTATTCTCTGTCCACTTTATTCTTTCCACTATACTTGCCACTTTATTCTGTCCACTACAGTCTTTCCACTATAGTCTGTCCACTTTAGTCTGCCCACTTTAGTCTTTCCACTATAGTCTGGCAACTTTAGTCTTTCCACTATTCTCTGTCCACTTTAGTCTTTCAACTTAAGTCTTTCCACTATAGTCTCCACTTTATTCTGTCCACTACAGTCTTTCCACTATAGTCTTTCCACTTTAGTCTGTCCACTTCATTCTTTCCACTATAGTCTGTCCACTTTAGTCTGTCCACTTTAGTCTTTCCGCTTTAGTCTGTCCACTTAGTCTTTCCACTATAGTCTGTCCACTTTAGTCTTTCCACTTTAGTCTTTCCACTTTAGTCTGTACACTTTAGTCTTTCCACTTTAGTCTTTCCACTATAGTCTGTCCACTTTAGTCTTTCCACTTTAGTCTTTCCACTTTAGTCTTTCCACTTTAGTCTTTCCACTATAGTCTCCACTTTATTCTTTCCACTACATTCTTTCCAAATTAGTCTTTCCACTATTCTCTGTCCACTTTAGTCTTTCCACTATAGTCTCCACTTTATTCTGTCCACTACAGTCTTTCCACTATAGTCTTTCCTCTATAGTCTGTCCACTTTAGTCTTTCCACTATTCTCTGTCCACTTTAGTCTTTCCAGTATATTCTGTCCACTTTAGTCTTTCCACTATTCTCTGTCCACTTTAGTCTTTCCACTATAGTCTCCACTTTATTATGTCCACTACAGTCTTTCCACTATAGTCTTTCCACCATAGTCTGTCCACTTTAGTCTTTCCACTATAGTCTCCACTTTATTCTGTCCACTACAGTCTTTCCACTATAGTCTTTCCACTATAGTCTGTCCACTTTAGTCTTTCCACTTTAGTCTGTCCATTTTATTCTGTCCACTTCAGTGTGTACACTTTAGTCTGTCCACTGACTCTTTCCACTTCAGTCTTTCCACTATAGTCTTTCCACTTTAGTCTTTCCACTTTATTCTTTCCACTATAGTCCCCACTTTATTCTGTCCACTACAGTCTTTCCACTATAGTCTTTCCACTAAAGTTTGTCCACTTTAGTCTTTCCAATTTAGTCTTTCCACTTTAGTCTTTCCACTTTAGTCTTTCCACTAAAGTCTGTCCACTCTAGTCTTTCCACTATTCTCTGTCCACTTTAGTCTTTCCACTTTAGTCTTTCCACTATAGTCTCCACTTTATTCTGTCCACTACAGTCTTTCCACTTTAGTCTTTCAACTTTAGTCTTTCCACTATAGTCTCAACTTTATTCTGTCCACTACAGTCTTTCCACTTTAGTCTTTCCACTATTCTCTGTCCACTTTAGTCTTTCCACTCTAGTCTTTCCACTATAGTCTCCACTTTATTCTGTCCACTACAGTCTTTCCACTGTAGTCTTTCCACTATAGTCTGTCCACTTTAGTCTTTCCACTTTAGTCTGTCCATTTTATTCTGTCCACTTCAGTGTGTACACTTTAGTCTGTCCACTGACTCTTTCCACTTCAGTCTTTCCACTATAGTCTGACCACTTTAGTCTTTCCACTTTATTCTTTCCACTATAGTCCCCACTTTATTCTGTCCACTACAGTCTTTCCACTATAGTCTTTCCACTAAAGTCTGTCCACTCTAGTCTTTCCACTATTCTCTGTCCACTTTAGTCTTTCCACTTTAGTCTTTCCACTATAGTCTCCACTTTATTCTGTCCACTACAGTCTTTCCACTTTAGTCTTTCAACTTTAGTCTTTCCACTATAGTCTCAACTTTATTCTGTCCACTACAGTCTTTCCACTTTAGTCTTTCCACTATTCTCTGTCCACTTTAGTCTTTCCACTCTAGTCTTTCCACTAGGTCTCCACTTTATTCCGTCCACCACAGTCTTTCCACTATAGTCTTTCCACTATAGTCTGTCCACTTTAGTCTTTCCACTATTCTCTGTCCACTTTAGTCTTTCCACTATAGTCTCCACTTTATTCTGTCCACTACAGTCTTTCCACGATAGTCTTTCCACTATAGTCTGTCCACTTTAGTCTTTCCACTTTAGTCTTTCCATTTCAGTGTGTCCACTTTAGTCTTTCCACTATAGTCTGTCCACTTTAGTCTTTCCACTATTCTCTGTCCACTTTAGTCTTTCCACTATAGTCTCCACTTTATTCTGTCCACTACAGTTTGTCCACTATAGTCTTTCCACTATAGTCTGTCCACTTTAGTCTTTCCACTTTAGTCTTTCCACTATAGTCTCCACTTTATTCTGTCCACTACAGTCTTTCCACTTTAGTCTTTCAACTTTAGTCTTTTTCACTATTCTCTTTCCAATTTAGTCTTTCCACTCTAGTCTTTCCACTAGGTCTCCACTTTATTCCGTCCACCACAGTCTTTCCACTATAGTCTGTCCACTTTAGTCTTTCCACTATTCTCTGTTCACTTTAGTCTTTCCACCATAGTCTCCACTTTATTCTGTCCACTACAGTCTTTCCACTATAGTCTTTCCACTCTAGTCTGTCCACTTTAGTCTTTCCGCTTTAGTCTGTCCACTTAGTCTTTCCACTACAGTCTTTCCACTTTAGTCTTTCCACTATTCTCTGTCCACTTTAGTCTTTCCACTTTAGTCTTTCCACTATAGTCTCCACTTTATTCTGTCCACTACAGTCTCTCCATTATAATCTTTCCACTATAGTCTGTCCACTTTAGTCTTTCCACTATTCTCTGTCCACTTTATTCTTTCCACTATACTTGCCACTTTATTCTGTCCACTACAGTCTTTCCACTATAGTCTGTCCACTTTAGTCTTTCCACTTTAGTCTGCCCACTTTAGTCTTTCCACTATAGTCTGGCAACTTTAGTCTTTCCACTATTCTCTGTCCACTTTAGTCTTTCAACTTAAGTCTTTCCACTATAGTCTCCACTTTATTCTGTCCACTACAGTCTTTGCACTATAGTCTTTCCACTATAGTCTGTCCACTTTAGTCTTTCAACTATTCTCTGTCCACTTTAGGCTTTCTACTACAGTCTTTCCACTATAGTCTTTCCACTATAGTCTGTCCACTTTAGTCTTTCCACTTTAGTCTTTCCACTATAGTCTCCACTTTATTCTGTCCACTACAGTCTTTCCACTTGAGTCTTTCCACTATTCTCTGTCCACTTTAGTCTTTCCACTATAGTTTCCACTTTATTCCGTCCACTACAGTCTTTCCACTATAGTCTGTCCACTTTATTCTTTCCACTATTCTCTGTCCATTTTAGTCTTTCCACTATAGTCTACACTTTATTCTGTCCACTACAGTCTTTCCACTTTAGTCTTTCCACTATTCTCTGTCCACTTTAGTCGTTCCGCTTTAGTCTGTCCACTTAGTCTTTCCACTAGATTCTGTCCACTTTAGTATTTCCACTTTAGTCTGTCCACTTTAGTCTGTCCACTTTAGTCTTTCCACTTTAGTCATTTCCACTATAGTCTGTCCACTTTAGTCTTTCCACTGTAGTCTCCACTTTATTCTGTCCACTACAGTCTTTCCACTATAGTCTTTCCACTATAGTCTGTCCACTTTAGTCTTTCAACTTTAGTCTTTCCACTTTAGTCTGTCCACTTTAGTCTTTCCACTATAGTCTGTCCACTTTAGTCTTTCCACTATTCTCTGTCCACTTTAGTCTTTCCACTATAGTCTCCACTTTATTCTGTCCACTACAGTCTTTCCACTATAGTCTATCCACTATAGTCTGTCCACTTTAGTCTTTCAACTTTAGTCTTTCCACTTTAGTCTGTCCACTTTAGTATTTCCACTATAGTCTGTCGACTTTAGTCTTTCCACTTTAGTCTTTCCACTTTAGTCTTTCCACTTTATTCTGTCCACTACAGTCTTTCCACTATAGTCTTTCCACTATAGTCTGTCCACTTTAGTCTTTCCACTTGAGTTTTTCCACTTTAGTCTTTCCACTATTCTCTGTCCACTTTAGTCTTTCCACTTTAGTCTTTCCACTATAGTCTCCACTTTATTCTGTCCACTACAGTCTCTCCATTATAATCTTTCCACTATAGTCTGTCCACTTTAGTCTTTCCACTATTCTCTGTCCACTTTATTCTTTCCACTATACTTGCCACTTTATTCTGTCCACTACAGTCTTTCCACTATAGTCTGTCCACTTTAGTCTTTCCACTTTAGTCTGCCCACTTTAGTCTTTCCACTATAGTCTGGCAACTTTAGTCTTTCCACTATTCTCTGTCCACTTTAGTCTTTCAACTTAAGTCTTTCCACTATAGTCTCCACTTTATTCTGTCCACTACAGTCTTTGCACTATAGTCTTTCCACTATAGTCTGTCCACTTTAGTCTTTCAACTATTCTCTGTCCACTTTAGGCTTTCTACTACAGTCTTTCCACTATAGTCTTTCCACTATAGTCTGTCCACTTTAGTCTTTCCACTTTAGTCTTTCCACTATAGTCTCCACTTTATTCTGTCCACTACAGTCTTTCCACTTTAGTCTTTCCACTATTCTCTGTCCACTTTAGTCTTTCCACTATAGTTTCCACTTTATTCCGTCCACTACAGTCTTTCCACTATAGTCTGTCCACTTTATTCTTTCCACTATTCTCTGTCCATTTTAGTCTTTCCACTATAGTCTACACTTTATTCTGTCCACTACAGTCTTTCCACTTTAGTCTTTCCACTATTCTCTGTCCACTTTAGTCGTTCCGCTTTAGTCTGTCCACTTAGTCTTTCCACTAGATTCTGTCCACTTTAGTATTTCCACTTTAGTCTGTCCACTTTAGTCTGTCCACTTTAGTCTTTCCACTTTAGTCATTTCCACTATAGTCTGTCCACTTTAGTCTTTCCACTGTAGTCTCCACTTTATTCTGTCCACTACAGTCTTTCCACTATAGTCTTTCCACTATAGTCTGTCCACTTTAGTCTTTCAACTTTAGTCTTTCCACTTTAGTCTGTCCACTTTAGTCTTTCCACTATAGTCTGTCCACTTTAGTCTTTCCACTATTCTCTGTCCACTTTAGTCTTTCCACTATAGTCTCCACTTTATTCTGTCCACTACAGTCTTTCCACTATAGTCTATCCACTATAGTCTGTCCACTTTAGTCTTTCAACTTTAGTCTTTCCACTTTAGTCTGTCCACTTTAGTATTTCCACTATAGTCTGTCGACTTTAGTCTTTCCACTTTAGTCTTTCCACTTTAGTCTTTCCACTTTATTCTGTCCACTACAGTCTTTCCACTATAGTCTTTCCACTATAGTCTGTCCACTTTAGTCTTTCCACTTGAGTTTTTCCACTTTAGTCTGTCCACTTTAGACTTTCCACTATTGTCTATCCACTTTAGTCTTTCCACTTTATTCTGTCCACTTCAGTGTGTACACTTTAGTCTGTCCACTGAGTCTTTCCACTTCTGTCTTTCCAATATAGTCTGTCCACTTTAGTCTTTCCACTTTATTCTTTCCACTATAGTCTCCACTTTATTCTGTCCACTAAAGTCTTTCCAATTTAGTCTTTCCACTATTCTCTGTCCACTTTAGTCTTTCCACTATAGTCTCCACTTTATTCTGTCCACTACTGTCTTTCCACTATAGTCTTTCCACGATAGTCTGTCCACTTTAGTCTTTCCACTTTAGTCTTTTGACTTTAGTCAGTCCACTTTAGTCTTTTCACTATAGTCTGTCCACTTTAGTCTTTCCACTTTATTCTGTCCACTTCAGTGTTCACTTTAGTCTGTCCACTGAGTCTTTCCACTTCAGTCTTTCCACTATAGTCTGACCACTTTAGTCTTTCCACTTTAGTCTTTCCACTATAGTCTCCACTTTATTCTGTCCACTAAAGTCTTTCCACTTTAGTCTTTCCACTACTCTCTTTCCACTTTAGTCTTTCCACTATAGTCTCCACTTTATTCTGTCCACTACAGTCTTTCCACTATAGTCTTTCCACTATAATCTTTCCACTATAGTCTGTCCACTTTAGTCTTTCCACTATTCTCCGTCCACTTTAGTCTTTCCACTACAGTCTCCACTTTATTCTGTCCACTACAGTCTTTCCACTTTAGTCTTTCCACTTTAGTCTTTCCACTATAGTCTGTCCACTTTAGTCTTTCCACTATTCTCTGTCCACTTTATTCTTTCAACTATATTTGCCACTTTATTCTGTCCACTAAGGTCTTTCCACTATAGTCTGTCCACTTTAGTCTTTCCACTTTAGTCTTTCCACTTTAGTCTGTCCACTTTAGTCTTTCCACTATAGTCTCCACTTTATTCTGTCCACTACAGTCTTTCCACTATAGTCTTTCCACTATAGTCTGTCCACTTTAGTCTTTCCACTATTCTCTGTCCACTTTAGTCTTTCCAGTATATTCTGTCCACTTTAGTCTTTCCACTATTCTCTGTCCACTTTAGTCTTTCCACTATAGTCTCCACTTTATTATGTCCACTACAGTCTTTCCACTATAGTCTTTCCACCATAGTCTGTCCACTTTAGTCTTTCCACTATAGTCTCCACTTTATTCTGTCCACTACAGTCTTTCCACTATAGTCTTTCCACTATAGTCTGTCCACTTTAGTCTTTCCACTTTAGTTTTTCCACTTTAGTCTGTCCATTTTATTCTGTCCACTTCAGTGTGTACACTTTAGTCTGTCCACTGAGTCTTTCCACTTCAGTCTTTCCACTATAGTCTTTCCACTTTAGTCTTTCCACTGTAGTCTCCACTTTATTCGGTCCACTACAGTCTTTCCACTTTAGTCTTTCCACTATTCTCTGTCCACTTTAGTCTTTCCACTTTAGTCTTTCCACTTTAGTCTTTCCACTATAGTCTCCACTTTATTCCGTCCACTACAGTCTTTCCACTATAGTCTTTCCACAATAGTCTGTCCACTATAGTCTGTCCACTTTAGTCTTTCCACTATTCTCTGTCCACTTTAGTCTTTCCACTATAGTCTCCACTTTATTCTGTCCACTACAGTCTTTCTACTTTAGTCTTTCCACTATTCTCTGTCCACTTTATTCTTTCCACTATACTTGCCACTTTATTCTGACCACTACAGTCTTTCCTCTATAGTCTTTCCACTTTAGTCTTTCCACTTTAGTCTTTCCACTATAGTCTGACCACTTTAGTCTTTCCACTTTATTCTTTCCACTATAGTCCCCACTTTATTCTGTCCACTACAGTCTTTCCACTATAGTCTTTCCACTAAAGTTTGTCCACTTTAGTCTTTCCAATTTATTCTTTCCACTTTAGTCTTTCCACTTTAGTCTTTCCACTAAAGTCTGTCCACTCTAGTCTTTCCACTATTCTCTGTCCACTTTAGTCTTTCCACTTTAGTCTTTCCACTATAGTCTCCACTTTATTCTGTCCACTACAGTCTTTCCACTTTAGTCTTTCAACTTTAGTCTTTCCACTATAGTCTCAACTTTATTCTGTCCACTACAGTCTTTCCACTTTAGTCTTTCCACTATTCTCTGTCCACTTTAGTCTTTCCACTCTAGTCTTTCCACTAGGTCTCCACTTTATTCCGTCCACCACAGTCTTTCCACTATAGTCTTTCCACTATAGTCTGTCCACTTTAGTCTTTCCACTATTCTCTGTCCACTTTAGTCTTTCCACTATAGTCTCCACTTTATTCTGTCCACTACAGTCTTTCCACGATAGTCTTTCCACTATAGTCTGTCCACTTTAGTCTTTCCACTTTAGTCTTTCCATTTCAGTGTGTCCACTTTAGTCTTTCCACTATAGTCTGTCCACTTTAGTCTTTCCACTATTCTCTGTCCACTTTAGTCTTTCCACTATAGTCTCCACTTTATTCTGTCCACTACAGTTTGTCCACTATAGTCTTTCCACTATAGTCTGTCCACTTTAGTCTTTCCACTTTAGTCTTTCCACTATAGTCTCCACTTTATTCTGTCCACTACAGTCTTTCCACTTTAGTCTTTCAACTTTAGTCTTTTTCACTATTCTCTTTCCACTTTAGTCTTTCCACTCTAGTCTTTCCACTAGGTCTCCACTTTATTCCGTCCACCACAGTCTTTCCACTATAGTCTGTCCACTTTAGTCTTTCCACTATTCTCTGTTCACTTTAGTCTTTCCACCATAGTCTCCACTTTATTCTGTCCACTACAGTCTTTCCACTATAGTCTTTCCACTCTAGTCTGTCCACTTTAGTCTTTCCGCTTTAGTCTGTCCACTTAGTCTTTCCACTACAGTCTTTCCACTTTAGTCTTTCCACTATTCTCTGTCCACTTTAGTCTTTCCACTTTAGTCTTTCCACTATAGTCTCCACTTTATTCTGTCCACTACAGTCTCTCCATTATAATCTTTCCACTATAGTCTGTCCACTTTAGTCTTTCCACTATTCTCTGTCCACTTTATTCTTTCCACTATACTTGCCACTTTATTCTGTCCACTACAGTCTTTCCACTATAGTCTGTCCACTTTAGTCTTTCCACTTTAGTCTGCCCACTTTAGTCTTTCCACTATAGTCTGGCAACTTTAGTCTTTCCACTATTCTCTGTCCACTTTAGTCTTTCAACTTAAGTCTTTCCACTATAGTCTCCACTTTATTCTGTCCACTACAGTCTTTGCACTATAGTCTTTCCACTATAGTCTGTCCACTTTAGTCTTTCAACTATTCTCTGTCCACTTTAGTCTTTCCACTATAGTCTCCACTTTATTCTGTCCACTACAGTCTTTCCACTATAGTCTGTCCACTTTAGTCTGCCCACTTTAGTCTTTCCACTATAGTCTGGCATTTTTAGTCTTTCCACTATTCTCTGTCCACTTTAGTCTTTCAACTTAAGTCTTTCCACTATAGTCTCCACTTTATTCTGTCCACTACAGTCTTTCCACTATAGTCTTTCCACTTTAGTCTGTTCACTTCATTCTTTCCACTATAGTCTGTCCACTTTAGTCTGTCCACTTTAGTCTTTCCGCTTTAGTCTGTCCACTTAGTCTTTCCACTAGAGTCTGTCCACTTTAGTATTTCCACTTTAGTCCGTCCACTTTAGTCTATCCACTTTAGTCTTTCCATTTTAGTCATTTCCACTATAGTCTGTCCACTTTAGTTTTTCCACTTTAGTCTTTCCACTTTAGTCTGTACACTTTAGTCTTTCCACTTTAGTCTTTCCACTATAGTCTGTCCACTTTAGTCTTTCCACTTTAGTCTTTCCACTTTAGTCTTTCCACTTTAGTCTTTCCACTATAGTCTCCACTTTATTCTGTCCACTACATTCTTTCCAAATTAGTCTTTCCACTATTCTCTGTCCACTTTAGTCTTTCCACTATAGTCTCCACTTTATTCTGTCCACTACAGTCTTTCCACTATAGTCTTTCCACTATAGTCTGTCCACTTTAGTCTTTCCACTATTCTCTGTCCACTTTAGTCTTTCCAGTATATTCTGTCCACTTTAGTCTTTCCACTATTCTCTGTCCACTTTAGTCTTTCCACTATAGTCTCCACTTTATTATGTCCACTACAGTCTTTCCACTATAGTCTTTCCACCATAGTCTGTCCACTTTAGTCTTTCCACTATAGTCTCCACTTTATTCTGTCCACTACAGTCTTTCCACTATAGTCTTTCCACTATAGTCTGTCCACTTTAGTCTTTCCACTTTAGTTTTTCCACTTTAGTCTGTCCATTTTATTCTGTCCACTTCAGTGTGTACACTTTAGTCTGTCCACTGAGTCTTTCCACTTCAGTCTTTCCACTATAGTCTTTCCACTTTAGTCTTTCCACTGTAGTCTTTATTCTGTCCACTACAGTTTGTCCACTATAGTCTTTCCACTATAGTCTGTCCACTTTAGTCTTTCCACTTTAGTCTTTCCACTATAGTCTCCACTTTATTCTGTCCACTACAGTCTTTCCACTTTAGTCTTTCAACTTTAGTCTGTTTCACTATTCTCTTTCCACTTTAGTCTTTCCACTCTAGTCTTTCCACTAGGTCTCCACTTTATTCCGTCCACCACAGTCTTTCCACTATAGTCTGTCCACTTTAGTCTTTCCACTATTCTCTGTTCACTTTAGTCTTTCCACCATAGTCTCCACTTTATTCTGTCCACTACAGTCTTTCCACTATAGTCTTTCCACTCTAGTCTGTCCACTTTAGTCTTTCCGCTTTAGTCTGTCCACTTAGTCTTTCCACTACAGTCTTTCCACTTTAGTCTTTCCACTATTCTCTGTCCACTTTAGTCTTTCCACTTTAGTCTTTCCACTATAGTCTGTCCACTTTAGTCTGTCCACTTTAGTCTTTCCACTTTAGTCTGTCCACTTTAGTCTTTCCACTTTAGTCTGCCCACTTTAGTCTTTCCACTATAGTCTGGCAACTTTAGTCTTTCCACTATTCTCTGTCCACTTTAGTCTTTCAACTTAAGTCTTTCCACTATAGTCTCCACTTTATTCTGTCCACTACAGTCTTTCCACTATAGTCTTTCCACTATAGTCTGTCCACTTTAGTCTTTCAACTATTCTCTGTCCACTTTAGTCTTTCCACTATAGTCTCCACTTTATTCTGTCCACTACAGTCTTTCCACTATAGTCTTTCCACTATAGTCTGTCCACTTTAGTCTTTCCACTATTCTCTGTCCACTTTATTCTTTCCACTATACTTGCCACTTTATTCTGTCCACTACAGTCTTTCCACTATAGTCTGTCCACTTTAGTCTGCCCACTTTAGTCTTTCCACTATAGTCTGGCAACTTCAGTCTTTCCACTATTCTCTGTCCACTTTAGTCTTTCAACTTAAGTCTTTCCACTATAGTCTCCACTTTATTGTGTCCACTACAGTCTTTCCACTTTAGTCTTTCCACTTTAGTCTTTCCACTAAAGTCTGTCCACTCTAGTCTTTCCACTATTCTCTGTCCACTTTAGTCTTTCCACTTTAGTCTTTCCACTATAGTCTCCACTTTATTCTGTCCACTACAGTCTTTCCACTTTAGTCTTTCAACTTTAGTCTTTCCACTATAGTCTCAACTTTATTCTGTCCACTACAGTCTTTCCACTTTAGTCTTTCCACTATTCTCTGTCCACTTTAGTCTTTCCACTCTAGTCTTTCCACTAGGTCTCCACTTTATTCCGTCCACCACAGTCTTTCCACTATAGTCTTTCCACTATAGTCTGTCCACTTTAGTCTTTCCACTATTCTCTGTCCACTTTAGTCTTTCCACTATAGTCTCCACTTTATTCTGTCCACTACAGTCTTTCCACGATAGTCTTTCCACTATAGTCTGTCCACTTTAGTCTTTCCACTTTAGTCTTTCCATTTCAGTGTGTCCACTTTAGTCTTTCCACTATAGTCTGTCCACTTTAGTCTGTCCACTATTCTCTGTCCACTTTAGTCTTTCCACTATAGTCTCCACTTTATTCTGTCCACTACAGTTTGTCCACTATAGTCTTTCCACTATAGTCTGTCCACTTTAGTCTTTCCACTTTAGTCTTTCCACTATAGTCTCCACTTTATTCTGTCCACTACAGTCTTTCCACTTTAGTCTTTCAACTTTAGTCTTTTTCACTATTCTCTTTCCACTTTAGTCTTTCCACTCTAGTCTTTCCACTAGGTCTCCACTTTATTCCGTCCACCACAGTCTTTCCACTATAGTCTGTCCACTTTAGTCTTTCCACTATTCTCTGTTCACTTTAGTCTTTCCACCATAGTCTCCACTTTATTCTGTCCACTACAGTCTTTCCACTATAGTCTTTCCACTCTAGTCTGTCCACTTTAGTCTTTCCGCTTTAGTCTGTCCACTTAGTCTTTCCACTACAGTCTTTCCACTTTAGTCTTTCCACTATTCTCTGTCCACTTTAGTCTTTCCACTTTAGTCTTTCCACTATAGTCTCCACTTTATTCTGTCCACTACAGTCTCTCCATTATAATCTTTCCACTATAGTCTGTCCACTTTAGTCTTTCCACTATTCTCTGTCCACTTTATTCTTTCCACTATACTTGCCACTTTATTCTGTCCACTACAGTCTTTCCACTATAGTCTGTCCACTTTAGTCTTTCCACTTTAGTCTGCCCACTTTAGTCTTTCCACTATAGTCTGGCAACTTTAGTCTTTCCACTATTCTCTGTCCACTTTAGTCTTTCAACTTAAGTCTTTCCACTATAGTCTCCACTTTATTCTGTCCACTACAGTCTTTGCACTATAGTCTTTCCACTATAGTCTGTCCACTTTAGTCTTTCAACTATTCTCTGTCCACTTTAGTCTTTCCACTATAGTCTCCACTTTATTCTGTCCACTACAGTCTGTCCACTTTAGTCTGCCCACTTTAGTCTTTCCACTATAGTCTGGCAACTTTAGTCTTTCCACTATTCTCTGTCCACTTTAGTCTTTCAACTTAAGTCTTTCCACTATAGTCTCCACTTTATTCTGTCCACTACAGTCTTTCCACTATAGTCTTTCCACTTTAGTCTGTTCACTTCATTCTTTCCACTATAGTCTGTCCACTTTAGTCTGTCCACTTTAGTCTTTCCGCTTTAGTCTGTCCACTTAGTCTTTCCACTAGAGTCTGTCCACTTTAGTATTTCCACTTTAGTCCGTCCACTTTAGTCTATCCACTTTAGTCTTTCCATTTTAGTCATTTCCACTATAGTCTGTCCACTTTAGTTTTTCCACTTTAGTCTTTCCACTTTAGTCTGTACACTTTAGTCTTTCCACTTTAGTCTTTCCACTATAGTCTGTCCACTTTAGTCTTTCCACTTTAGTCTTTCCACTTTAGTCTTTCCACTTTAGTCTTTCCACTATAGTCTCCACTTTATTCTGTCCACTACATTCTTTCCAAATTAGTCTTTCCACTATTCTCTGTCCACTTTAGTCTTTCAACTTAAGTCTTTCCACTATAGTCTCCACTTTATTCTGTCCACTACAGTCTTTCCACTATAGTCTGTCCACTTTAGTCTTTCCACTATTCTCTGTTCACTTTAGTCTTTCCACCATAGTCTCCACTTTATTCTGTCCACTACAGTCTTTCCACTATAGTCTTTCCACTCTAGTCTGTCCACTTTAGTCTTTCCGCTTTAGTCTGTCCACTTAGTCTTTCCACTACAGTCTTTCCACTTTAGTCTTTCCACTATTCTCTGTCCACTTTAGTCTTTCCACTTTAGTCTTTCCACTATAGTCTCCACTTTATTCTGTCCACTACAGTCTCTCCATTATAATCTTTCCACTATAGTCTGTCCACTTTAGTCTTTCCACTATTCTCTGTCCACTTTATTCTTTCCACTATACTTGCCACTTTATTCTGTCCACTACAGTCTTTCCACTATAGTCTGTCCACTTTAGTCTTTCCACTTTAGTCTGCCCACTTTAGTCTTTCCACTATAGTCTGGCAACTTTAGTCTTTCCACTATTCTCTGTCCACTTTAGTCTTTCAACTTAAGTCTTTCCACTATAGTCTCCACTTTATTCTGTCCACTACAGTCTTTGCACTATAGTCTTTCCACTATAGTCTGTCCACTTTAGTCTTTCAACTATTCTCTGTCCACTTTAGTCTTTCCACTATAGTCTCCACTTTATTCTGTCCACTACAGTCTTTCCACTATAGTCTGTCCACTTTAGTCTGCCCACTTTAGTCTTTCCACTATAGTCTGGCAACTTTAGTCTTTCCACTATTCTCTGTCCACTTTAGTCTTTCAACTTAAGTCTTTCCACTATAGTCTCCACTTTATTCTGTCCACTACAGTCTTTCCACTATAGTCTTTCCACTTTAGTCTGTTCACTTCATTCTTTCCACTATAGTCTGTCCACTTTAGTCTGTCCACTTTAGTCTTTCCGCTTTAGTCTGTCCACTTAGTCTTTCCACTAGAGTCTGTCCACTTTAGTATTTCCACTTTAGTCCGTCCACTTTAGTCTATCCACTTTAGTCTTTCCATTTTAGTCATTTCCACTATAGTCTGTCCACTTTAGTTTTTCCACTTTAGTCTTTCCACTTTAGTCTGTACACTTTAGTCTTTCCACTTTAGTCTTTCCACTATAGTCTGTCCACTTTAGTCTTTCCACTTTAGTCTTTCCACTTTAGTCTTTCCACTTTAGTCTTTCCACTATAGTCTCCACTTTATTCTGTCCACTACATTCTTTCCAAATTAGTCTTTCCACTATTCTCTGTCCACTTTAGTCTTTCCACTATAGTCTCCACTTTATTCTGTCCACTACAGTCTTTCCACTATAGTCTTTCCACTATAGTCTGTCCACTTTAGTCTTTCCACTATTCTCTGTCCACTTTAGTCTTTCCAGTATATTCTGTCCACTTTAGTCTTTCCACTATTCTCTGTCCACTTTAGTCTTTCCACTATAGTCTCCACTTTATTATGTCCACTACAGTCTTTCCACTATAGTCTTTCCACCATAGTCTGTCCACTTTAGTCTTTCCACTATAGTCTCCACTTTATTCTGTCCACTACAGTCTTTCCACTATAGTCTTTCCACTATAGTCTGTCCACTTTAGTCTTTCCACTTTAGTTTTTCCACTTTAGTCTGTCCATTTTATTCTGTCCACTTCAGTGTGTACACTTTAGTCTGTCCACTGAGTCTTTCCACTTCAGTCTTTCCACTATAGTCTTTCCACTTTAGTCTTTCCACTGTAGTCTTTATTCTGTCCACTACAGTTTGTCCACTATAGTCTTTCCACTATAGTCTGTCCACTTTAGTCTTTCCACTTTAGTCTTTCCACTATAGTCTCCACTTTATTCTGTCCACTACAGTCTTTCCACTTTAGTCTTTCAACTTTAGTCTGTTTCACTATTCTCTTTCCACTTTAGTCTTTCCACTCTAGTCTTTCCACTAGGTCTCCACTTTATTCCGTCCACCACAGTCTTTCCACTATAGTCTGTCCACTTTAGTCTTTCCACTATTCTCTGTTCACTTTAGTCTTTCCACCATAGTCTCCACTTTATTCTGTCCACTACAGTCTTTCCACTATAGTCTTTCCACTCTAGTCTGTCCACTTTAGTCTTTCCGCTTTAGTCTGTCCACTTAGTCTTTCCACTACAGTCTTTCCACTTTAGTCTTTCCACTATTCTCTGTCCACTTTAGTCTTTCCACTTTAGTCTTTCCACTATAGTCTGTCCACTTTAGTCTGTCCACTTTAGTCTTTCCACTTTAGTCTGTCCACTTTAGTCTTTCCACTTTAGTCTGCCCACTTTAGTCTTTCCACTATAGTCTGGCAACTTTAGTCTTTCCACTATTCTCTGTCCACTTTAGTCTTTCAACTTAAGTCTTTCCACTATAGTCTCCACTTTATTCTGTCCACTACAGTCTTTCCACTATAGTCTTTCCACTATAGTCTGTCCACTTTAGTCTTTCAACTATTCTCTGTCCACTTTAGTCTTTCCACTATAGTCTCCACTTTATTCTGTCCACTACAGTCTTTCCACTATAGTCTTTCCACTATAGTCTGTCCACTTTAGTCTTTCCACTATTCTCTGTCCACTTTATTCTTTCCACTATACTTGCCACTTTATTCTGTCCACTACAGTCTTTCCACTATAGTCTGTCCACTTTAGTCTGCCCACTTTAGTCTTTCCACTATAGTCTGGCAACTTTAGTCTTTCCACTATTCTCTGTCCACTTTAGTCTTTCAACTTAAGTCTTTCCACTATAGTCTCCACTTTATTCTGTCCACTACAGTCTTTCCACTTTAGTCTTTCCACTTTAGTCTGTCCACTTCATTCTTTCCACTATAGTCTGTCCACTTTAGTCTGTCCACTTTAGTCTTTCCGCTTTAGTCTGTCCACTTAGTCTTTCCACTATAGTCTTTCCACTTTAGTCTTTCCACTTTAGTCTTTCCACTTTAGTCTGTACACTTTAGTCTTTCCACTTTAGTCTTTCCACTATAGTCTATCCACTTTAGTCTTTCCACTTTAGTCTTTCCACTTTAGTCTTTCCACTTTAGTCTTTCCACTATAGTCTCCACTTTATTCTTTCCACTACATTCTTTCCAAATTAGTCTTTCCACTATTCTCTGTCCACTTTAGTCTTTCCACTATAGTCTCCACTTTATTCTGTCCACTACAGTCTTTCCACTATAGTCTTTCCTCTATAGTCTGTCCACTTTAGTCTTTCCACTATTCTCTGTCCACTTTAGTCTTTCCAGTATATTCTGTCCACTTTAGTCTTTCCACTATTCTCTGTCCACTTTAGTCTTTCCACTATAGTCTCCACTTTATTATGTCCACTACAGTCTTTCCACTATAGTCTTTCCACCATAGTCTGTCCACTTTAGTCTTTCCACTATAGTCTCCACTTTATTCTGTCCACTACAGTCTTTCCACTATAGTCTTTCCACTATAGTCTGTCCACTTTAGTCTTTCCACTTTAGTCTGTCCATTTTATTCTGTCCACTTCAGTGTGTACACTTTAGTCTGTCCACTGACTCTTTCCACTTCAGTCTTTCCACTATAGTCTTTCCACTTTAGTCTTTCCACTTTATTCTTTCCACTATAGTCCCCACTTTATTCTGTCCACTACAGTCTTTCCACTATAGTCTTTCCACTAAAGTTTGTCCACTTTAGTCTTTCCAATTTAGTCTTTCCACTTTAGTCTTTCCACTTTAGTCTTTCCACTAAAGTCTGTCCACTCTAGTCTTTCCACTATTCTCTGTCCACTTTAGTCTTTCCACTTTAGTCTTTCCACTATAGTCTCCACTTTATTCTGTCCACTACAGTCTTTCCACTTTAGTCTTTCAACTTTAGTCTTTCCACTATAGTCTCAACTTTATTCTGTCCACTACAGTCTTTCCACTTTAGTCTTTCCACTATTCTCTGTCCACTTTAGTCTTTCCACTCTAGTCTTTCCACTATAGTCTCCACTTTATTCTGTCCACTACAGTCTTTCCACTGTAGTCTTTCCACTATAGTCTGTCCACTTTAGTCTTTCCACTTTAGTCTGTCCATTTTATTCTGTCCACTTCAGTGTGTACACTTTAGTCTGTCCACTGACTCTTTCCACTTCAGTCTTTCCACTATAGTCTGACCACTTTAGTCTTTCCACTTTATTCTTTCCACTATAGTCCCCACTTTATTCTGTCCACTACAGTCTTTCCACTATAGTCTTTCCACTAAAGTTTGTCCACTTTAGTCTTTCCAATTTAGTCTTTCCACTTTAGTCTTTCCACTTTAGTCTTTCCACTAAAGTCTGTCCACTCTAGTCTTTCCACTATTCTCTGTCCACTTTAGTCTTTCCACTTTAGTCTTTCCACTATAGTCTCCACTTTATTCTGTCCACTACAGTCTTTCCACTTTAGTCTTTCAACTTTAGTCTTTCCACTATAGTCTCAACTTTATTCTGTCCACTACAGTCTTTCCACTTTAGTCTTTCCACTATTCTCTGTCCACTTTAGTCTTTCCACTCTAGTCTTTCCACTAGGTCTCCACTTTATTCCGTCCACCACAGTCTTTCCACTATAGTCTTTCCACTATAGTCTGTCCACTTTAGTCTTTCCACTATTCTCTGTCCACTTTAGTCTTTCCACTATAGTCTCCACTTTATTCTGTCCACTACAGTCTTTCCACGATAGTCTTTCCACTATAGTCTGTCCACTTTAGTCTTTCCACTTTAGTCTTTCCATTTCAGTGTGTCCACTTTAGTCTTTCCACTATAGTCTGTCCACTTTAGTCTTTCCACTATTCTCTGTCCACTTTAGTCTTTCCACTATAGTCTCCACTTTATTCTGTCCACTACAGTTTGTCCACTATAGTCTTTCCACTATAGTCTGTCCACTTTAGTCTTTCCACTTTAGTCTTTCCACTATAGTCTCCACTTTATTCTGTCCACTACAGTCTTTCCACTTTAGTCTTTCAACTTTAGTCTTTTTCACTATTCTCTTTCCAATTTAGTCTTTCCACTCTAGTCTTTCCACTAGGTCTCCACTTTATTCCGTCCACCACAGTCTTTCCACTATAGTCTGTCCACTTTAGTCTTTCCACTATTCTCTGTTCACTTTAGTCTTTCCACCATAGTCTCCACTTTATTCTGTCCACTACAGTCTTTCCACTATAGTCTTTCCACTCTAGTCTGTCCACTTTAGTCTTTCCGCTTTAGTCTGTCCACTTAGTCTTTCCACTACAGTCTTTCCACTTTAGTCTTTCCACTATTCTCTGTCCACTTTAGTCTTTCCACTTTAGTCTTTCCACTATAGTCTCCACTTTATTCTGTCCACTACAGTCTCTCCATTATAATCTTTCCACTATAGTCTGTCCACTTTAGTCTTTCCACTATTCTCTGTCCACTTTATTCTTTCCACTATACTTGCCACTTTATTCTGTCCACTACAGTCTTTCCACTATAGTCTGTCCACTTTAGTCTTTCCACTTTAGTCTGCCCACTTTAGTCTTTCCACTATAGTCTGGCAACTTTAGTCTTTCCACTATTCTCTGTCCACTTTAGTCTTTCAACTTAAGTCTTTCCACTATAGTCTCCACTTTATTCTGTCCACTACAGTCTTTGCACTATAGTCTTTCCACTATAGTCTGTCCACTTTAGTCTTTCAACTATTCTCTGTCCACTTTAGTCTTTCCACTATAGTCTCCACTCTATTCTGTCCACTACAGTCTTTCCACTATAGTCTGTCCACTTTAGTCTGCCCACTTTAGTCTTTCCACTATAGTCTGGCAACTTTAGTCTTTCCACTATTCTCTGTCCACTTTAGTCTTTCAACTTAAGTCTTTCCACTATAGTCTCCACTTTATTCTGTCCACTACAGTCTTTCCACTATAGTCTTTCCACTTTAGTCTGTCCACTTCATTCTTTCCACTATAGTCTGTCCACTTTAGTCTGTCCACTTTAGTCTTTCCGCTTTAGTCTGTCCACTTAGTCTTTCCACTAGAGTCTGTCCACTTTAGTATTTCCATTTTAGTCCGTCCACTTTAGTCTATCCACTTTAGTCTTTCCATTTTAGTCATTTCCACTATAGTCTGTCAACTTTAGTCTTTCCACTTTAGTCTTTCCACTTTAGTCTGTACACTTTAGTCTTTCCACTTTAGTCTTTCCACTATAGTCTGTCCACTTTAGTCTTTCCACTTTAGTCTTTCCACTTTAGTCTTTCCACTTTAGTCTTTCCACTATAGTCTCCACTTTATTCTGTCCACTACATTCTTTCCAAATTAGTCTTTCCACTATTCTCTGTCCACTTTAGTCTTTCCACTATAGTCTCCACTTTATTCTGTCCACTACAGTCTTTCCACTATAGTCTTTCCACTATAGTCTGTCCACTTTAGTCTTTCCACTATTCTCTGTCCACTTTAGTCTTTCCAGTATATTCTGTCCACTTTAGTCTTTCCACTATTCTCTGTCCACTTTAGTCTTTCCACTATAGTCTCCACTTTATTATGTCCACTACAGTCTTTCCACTATAGTCTTTCCACCATAGTCTGTCCACTTTAGTCTTTCCACTATAGTCTCCACTTTATTCTGTCCACTACAGTCTTTCCACTATAGTCTTTCCACTATAGTCTGTCCACTTTAGTCTTTCCACTTTAGTTTTTCCACTTTAGTCTGTCCATTTTATTCTGTCCACTTCAGTGTGTACACTTTAGTCTGTCCACTGAGTCTTTCCACTTCAGTCTTTCCACTATAGTCTTTCCACTTTAGTCTTTCCACTGTAGTCTCCACTTTATTCGGTCCACTACAGTCTTTCCACTTTAGTCTTTCCACTATTCTCTGTCCACTTTAGTCTTTCCACTTTAGTCTTTCCACTTTAGTCTTTCCACTATAGTCTCCACTTTATTCCGTCCACTACAGTCTTTCCACTATAGTCTTTCCACAATAGTCTGTCCACTATAGTCTGTCCACTTTAGTCTTTCCACTATTATCTGTCCACTTTAGTCTTTCCACTATAGTCTCCACTTTATTCTGTCCACTACAGTCTTTCTACTTTAGTCTTTCCACTATTCTCTGTCCACTTTATTCCTTCCACTATACTTGCCACTTTATTCTGTCCACTACAGTCTTTCCTCTATAGTCTTTCCACTTTAGTCTTTCCACTTTAGTCTTTCCACTATAGTCTGACCACTTTAGTCTTTCCACTAAAGTCTGTCCACTCTAGTCTTTCCACTATTCTCTGTCCACTTTAGTCTTTCCACTGTAGTCTTTATTCTGTCCACTGCAGTTTGTCCACTATAGTCTTTCCACTATAGTCTGTCCACTTTAGTCTTTCCACTTTAGTCTTTCCACTATAGTCTCCACTTTATTCTGTCCACTACAGTCTTTCCACTTTAGTCTTTCAACTTTAGTCTTTTTCACTATTCTCTTTCCACTTTAGTCTTTCCACTCTAGTCTTTCCACTAGGTCTCCACTTTATTCCGTCCACCACAGTCTTTCCACTATAGTCTGTCCACTTTAGTCTTTCCACTATTCTCTGTTCACTTTAGTCTTTCCACCATAGTCTCCACTTTATTCTGTCCACTACAGTCTTTCCACTATAGTCTTTCCACTCTAGTCTGTCCACTTTAGTCTTTCCGCTTTAGTCTGTCCACTTAGTCTTTCCACTACAGTCTTTCCACTTTAGTCTTTCCACTATTCTCTGTCCACTTTAGTCTTTCCACTTTAGTCTTTCCACTATAGTCTCCACTTTATTCTGTCCACTACAGTCTCTCCATTATAGTCTTTCCACTATAGTCTGTCCACTTTAGTCTTTCCACTATTCTCTGTCCACTTTATTCTTTCCACTATACTTGCCCCTTTATTCTGTCCACTACAGTCTTTCCACTATAGTCTGTCCACTTTAGTCTTTCCACTTTAGTCTGCCCACTTTAGTCTTTCCACTATAGTCTGGCAACTTTAGTCTTTCCACTATTCTCTGTCCACTTTAGTCTTTCAACTTAAGTCTTTCCACTATAGTCTCCACTTTATTCTGTCCACTACAGTCTTTCCACTATAGTCTTTCCACTATAGTCTGTCCACTTTAGTCTTTCAACTATTCTCTGTCCACTTTAGTCTTTCCACTATAGTCTCCACTTTATTCTGTCCACTACAGTCTTTCCACTATAGTCTTTCCACTATAGTCTGTCCACTTTAGTCTTTCCACTATTCTCTGTCCACTTTATTCTTTCCACTATACTTGCCACTTTATTCTGTCCACTACAGTCTTTCCACTATAGTCTGTCCACTTTAGGCTGCCCACTTTAGTCTTTCCACTATAGTCTGGCAACTTTAGTCTTTCCACTATTCTCTGTCCACTTTAGTCTTTCAACTTAAGTCTTTCCACTATAGTCTCCACTTTATTCTGTCCACTACAGTCTTTCCACTATAGTCTTTCCACTTTAGTCTGTCCACTTCATTCTTTCCACTATAGTCTGTCCACTTTAGTCTGTCCACTTTAGTCTTTCCGCTTTAGTCTGTCCACTTAGTCTTTCCACTAGAGTCTGTCCACTTTAGTATTTCCACTTTAGTCCGTCCACTTTAGTCTATCCACTTTAGTCTTTCCATTTTAGTCATTTCCACTATAGTCTGTCCACTTTAGTCTTTCCACTTTAGTCTTTCCACTTTAGTCTGTACACTTTAGTCTTTCCACTTTAGTCTTTCCACTATAGTCTGTCCACTTTAGTCTTTCCACTTTAGTCTTTCCACTTTAGTCTTTCCACTTTAGTCTTTCCACTATAGTCTCCACTTTATTCTTTCCACTACATTCTTTCCAAATTAGCCTTTCCACTATTCTCTGTCCACTTTAGTCTTTCCACTATAGTCTCCACTTTATTCTGTCCACTACAGTCTTTCCACTATAGTCTTTCCTCTATAGTCTGTCCACTTTAGTCTTTCCACTATTCTCTGTCCACTTTAGTCTTTCCAGTATATTCTGTCCACTTTAGTCTTTCCACTATTCTCTGTCCACTTTAGTCTTTCCACTATAGTCTCCACTTTATTATGTCCACTACAGTCTTTCCACTATAGTCTTTCCACCATAGTCTGTCCACTTTAGTCTTTCCACTATAGTCTCCACTTTATTCTGTCCACTACAGTCTTTCCACTATAGTCTTTCCACTATAGTCTGTCCACTTTAGTCTTTCCACTTTAGTCTGTCCATTTTATTCTGTCCACTTCAGTGTGTACACTTTAGTCTGTCCACTGACTCTTTCCACTTCAGTCTTTCCACTATAGTCTTTCCACTTTAGTCTTTCCACTGTAGTCTCCACTTTATTCGGTCCACTACAGTCTTTCCACTTTAGTCTTTCCACTATTCTCTGTCCACTTTAGTCTTTCCACTTTAGTCTTTCCACTATAGTCTCCACTTTATTCCGTCCACTACAGTCTTTCCACTATAGTCTTTCCACTATAGTCTGTCCACTATAGTCTGTCCACTTTAGTCTTTCCACTATTCTCTGTCCACTTTAGTCTTTCCACTATAGTCTCCACTTTATTCTGTCCACTACAGTCTTTCTACTTTAGTCTTTCCACTATTCTCTGTCCACTTTATTCTTTCCACTATACTTGCCACTTTATTCTGTCCACTACAGTCTTTCCTCTATAGTCTTTCCACTTTAGTCTTTCCACTTTAGTCTTTCCACTATAGTCTGACCACTTTAGTCTTTCCACTTTATTCTTTCCACTATAGTCCCCACTTTATTCTGTCCACTACAGTCTTTCCACTATAGTCTTTCCACTAAAGTTTGTCCACTTTAGTCTTTCCAATTTAGTCTTTCCACTTTAGTCTTTCCACTTTAGTCTTTCCACTAAAGTCTGTCCACTCTAGTCTTTCCACTATTCTCTGTCCACTTTAGTCTTTCCACTTTAGTCTTTCCACTATAGTCTCCACTTTATTCTGTCCACTACAGTCTTTGCACTTTAGTCTTTCAACTTTAGTCTTTCCACTATAGTCTCAACTTTATTCTGTCCACTACAGTCTTTCCACTTTAGTCTTTCCACTATTCTCTGTCCACTTTAGTCTTTCCACTCTAGTCTTTCCACTAGGTCTCCACTTTATTCCGTCCACCACAGTCTTTCCACTATAGTCTTTCCACTATAGTCTGTCCACTTTAGTCTTTCCACTATTCTCTGTCCACTTTAGTCTTTCCACTATAGTTTCCACTTTATTCTGTCCACTACAGTCTTTCCACGATAGTCTTTCCACTATAGTCTGTCCACTTTAGTCTTTCCACTTTAGTCTTTCCATTTCAGTGTGTCCACTTTAGTCTTTCCACTATAGTCTGTCCACTTTAGTCATTCCACTATTCTCTGTCCACTTTAGTCTTTCCACTATAGTCTCCACTTTATTCTGTCCACTACAGTTTGTCCACTATAGTCTTTCCACTATAGTCTGTCCACTTTAGTCTTTCCACTTTAGTCTTTCCACTATAGTCTCCACTTTATTCTGTCCACTACAGTCTTTCCACTTTAGTCTTTCAACTTTAGTCTTTTTCACTATTCTCTTTCCACTTTAGTCTTTCCACTCTAGTCTTTCCACTAGGTCTCCACTTTATTCCGTCCACCACAGTCTTTCCACTATAGTCTGTCCACTTCCACTACATTCTTTCCAAATTAGTCTTTCCACTATTCTCTGTCCACTTTAGTCTTTCCACTATAGTCTCCACTTTATTCTGTCCACTACAGTCTTTCCACTATAGTCTTTCCTCTATAGTCTGTCCACTTTAGTCTTTCCACTATTCTCTGTCCACTTTAGTCTTTCCACTAAAGTCTCCCCTTTATTCTGTCCACTACAGTTTTTCCACTATAATCTTTCCACTATAGTCTGTCCACTCTAGTCTTTCCACTATTCTCTGTCCACTTTAGTCTTTCCACTATAGTCTCCACTTTATTCTGTCCTCTACAGTCTTTCCACTATAGTCTTTCCACTATAGTCTGTCAACTTTAGTCTTTCCACTATTCTCTGTCCACTTAAGGCTTTCAACCATAGTCTCCACTTTATTCTGTCCACTACAGTTTTTCCAATATAGTCTTTCCACTATAGTCTGTCCACTTTAGTCTTTCCACTTTAGTCTATCCACTATAGTCTCCACTTTATTCTGTCCACTACAGTCTTTCCACTTTAGTCTTTCCACTATTCTCTGTTCACTTTAGTCTTTCCACTTTAGTCTTTCCACTATAGTCTCCACTTTATTCCGTCCACTACAGTCTTTCCACTATAGTCTTTCCACTATAGTCTGTCCACTTTAGTCTTTCCACTATTCTCTGTTCACTTTAGTCTTTCCACTATAGTTTCCACTTTATTCTGTCCACTACATTCTTCCCACTTTAGTCTTTCCACTACAGTCTTTCCACTTCAGTCTGTCAACTTTAGTCTTTCCACTATAGTCTGTCCACTTTAGTCTTTCCACTATAGTCTTTCCACTTTAGTCTGTCCACTTAGTCTTTCCACTTCAGTCTTTCCACTATAGTATGTCCACTTTAGTCTTTCCACTTTAGTCTTTACACTATAGTCTCCACTTTATTCTGTCCACTACAGTCTTTCCACTTTAGTCTTTCCACTTTAGTCTGTCCACTTTATTCTTTCCACTATTCTCTGTCCACTTTAGTCTTTCCACTATAGTCTACACTTTATTCTGTCCACTACAGTCTTTCCACTATAGTCTTTCCACTATAGTCTGTCCACTTTAGTCTTTCCACTTTAGTTTTTCCACTTTAGTCTGTCCACTTAAGTCTTTCCACTATAGTCTGTCCACTTTAGTCTTTCCACTTTAGTCTTTCCACTATAGTCTCCACTTTATTCTGTCCACTACAGTCTTTCCACTATAGTCTTTCCACTATAGTCCGTCCACTTTAGTCTTTCCACTATAGTCTCCACTTTATTCTGTCAACTACAGTCTTTCCACTATAGTCTTTCCACTATAGTCTGTCCACTTTAGTCTTTCCACTTTAGTCTTTCCACTATTCTCTGTCCACTTTAGTCTTTCCACTATAGTCTCCACTTTATTCTGTCCACTACAGTCTCTCCACTATAGTCTTTCCACTATAGTCTGTCCACTTTAGTCTTTCCACTATTCTCTGTCCACTTTATTCTTTCCACTATACTCTCCACTTTATTCTGTCCACTACAGTGTTTCCACTACAGTCTTTCCACTATAGTCTTTCTACTATAGTCTGTCCACTTTAGTATTTCCACTATAGTCTCCACTTTATTCTGTCCACTACAGTCTTTCCACTATAGTCTTTCCACTATAGTCTGTCCAATTTAGTCTTTCCACTTTAGTTTTTCCACTTGAGTCTGTCCACTTTAGTCTTTCCACTATAGTCTGTCCACTTTAGTCTTTCCACTTTAGTCTTTCCACTTTATTCCGTCCACTTCAGTGTGTACACTTTAGTCTGTCCACTGAGTCTTTCCACTTCAGTGTTTCCACTATAGTCTGTCCACTTTAGTCTTTCCACTATAGTCTCCACTTTATTCTGTCCACTACATTCTTTCCACTTTAGTCTTTCCACTATTCTCTGTCCACTTTAGTCTTTCCACTATAATCTTTCTACTATAGTCTGTCCACTTTAGTCTTTCCACTATTCTCTGTCCACTTTAGTCTTTCCACTATAGTCTTCACTTTATTATGTCCGCTACAGTCTTTCCACTATAGTCTTTCCACTATAGTCTGTTCACTTTAGTCTTTCCACTATAGTCGCCACTTTATTCTGTCCACTACAGTCTTTCAACTATAGTCTTTCCACTATAGTCTGTCCACTTTAGTCTTTCCACTTTAGTTTTTCCACTTTAGTCTGTCCACTTTAGTCTTTCCACTATAGTCTTTTCACTAAAGTCTGTCCACTTCAATCTTTCCACTATTCTCTGTCCACTTTAGTCTTTCCACTATAGTCTGTCCACTTTAGTCTTTCCACTATTCTCTGTCCACTTTAGTCTTTCCACTATAGTCTCCAATTTATTATGTCCACTACAGTCTTTCCGCTATAGTCTTTCCACTATAGTCTGTCCACTATAGTCTTTCCACTATAGTCTCCACTTTATTCTGTCCACTATAGTCTTTCCACTATAGTCTGTCCACTTTAGTCTTTCCACTTCAGTCTATCCACTATAGTCTCCACTTTATTCTGTCCACTACAGTCTTTCCACTTTAGTCTTTCCACTATTCTCTGTCCACTTTAGTCTCTCCACTTTAGTCTTTCCACTATAGTCTCCACTTTATTCCGTCCACTACAGTCTTTCCACTATAGTCTTTCCACTATTCTCTGTTCACTTTAGTCTTTCCACTATAGTCTCCACTTTATTCCGTCCACTACAGTCTTTCCACTATAGTCTTTCCACTATAGTCTGTCCACTTTAGTCTTTCCACTATTCTCTGTCCACTTTAGTCTTTCCACTATAGTCTACACTTTATTCTGTCCACTACAGTCTTTCCACTTTAGTCTTTCCACTATAGTCTGTCAACTTTAGTCTTTCCACTATTCTCTGTCCACTTTAGTCTCTCCACTTTAGTCTTTCCACTATAGTCTCCACTTTATTCCGTCCACTACAGTCTTTCCACTATAGTCTTTCCACTATTCTCTGTTCACTTTAGTCTTTCCACTATAGTCTCCACTTTATTCCGTCCACTACAGTCTTTCCACTATAGTCTTTTCACTATAGTCTGTCCACTTCAATCTTTCCACTATTCTCTGTCCACTTTAGTATTTCCACTATAGTCTGTCCACTTTAGTCTTTCCACTATTCTCTGTCCACTTTAGTCTTTCCACTATAGTCTCCAATTTATTATGTCCACTACAGTCTTTCCGCTATAGTCTTTCCACTATAGTCTGTCCACTATAGTCTTTCCACTATAGTCTCCACTTTATTCTGTCCACTATAGTCTTTCCACTATAGTCTGTCCACTTTAGTCTTTCCACTTTAGTTTTTCCACTTCAGTCTGTCCACTTTAGTCTTTCCACTTTAGTCTTTCCACTATAGTCTCCACTTTATTCTGTCCACTACAGTCTCTCCACTATAGTCTTTCCACTATAGTCTGTCCACTTTAGTCTTTCCACTATTCTCTGTCCACTTTATTCTTTCCACTATACTCTCCACTTTATTCTGTCCACTACAGTCTTTCCACTACAGTCTTTCCACTATAGTCTTTCTACTATAGTCTGTCCACTTTAGTCTTTCCACTATAGTCTCCACTTTATTCTGTCCCCTACAGTCTTTCCACTATAGTCTTGCCACTGTAGTCTGTCCACTTTAGTCTTTCCACTTTAGTTTTTCCACTTGAGTCTGTCCACTTTAGTCTTTCCACTATAGTCTCCACTTTATTCTGTCCACTACATTCTTTCCACGTTAGTCTTTCCACTATTCTCTGTCCACTTTAGTCTTTCCACTATAATCTTTCTACTATAGTCTGTCCACTTTAGTCTTTCCACTATTCTCTGTCCACTTTAGTCTTTCCACTATAGTCTCCACTTTATTATGTCCACTACAGTCTTTCCACTATAGTCTTTCCACTATAGTCTGTCCACTTTAGTCTTTCCACTTTAGTTTTTCCACTTTAGTCTGTCCACTTTAGTCTTTCCACTATAGTCTTTCCACTATAGTCTGTCCACTTCAATCTTTCCACTATTCTCTGTCCACTTTAGTCTTTCCACTATAGTCTGTCCACTTTAGTCTTTCCACTATTCTCTGTCCACTTTAGTCTTTCCACTATAGTCTCCACTTTATTATGTCCACTACAGTCTTTCCACTATAATCTTTCCACTATAGTCTGTCCACTATAGTCTTTCGACTATAGTCTCCACTTTATTCTGTCCACTACAGTCTTTCCACTATAGTCTTTCCACTATAGTCTGTCCACTTTAGTCTTTCCACTTTAGTTTTTCCACTTTAGTCTGTCCACTTTAGTCTTTCCACTTTAGTCTTTCCACTTTATTCTGTCCACTTCAGTGTGTACACTTTAGTCTGTCCACTGAGTCTTTCAACTTCAGTGTTTCCACTAGTGTAAAGACTAAAGTGGAAAGACTAAAGTGGACATACTATAGTGGAAAGACTGAAGTGGAAAGACTAAGTGGACAGACTAAAGTGGAAAGACTATAGTGGAAAGACTAAAGTGGACAGACTATAGTGGAAAGACTAAAGTTGACAGACTGAAGTGGAAAGACTATAGTGGAAAGACTAAAGTGGGAAGAATGTAGTGGACAGAATAAAGTGGAAACTATAGTGGAAAGACTAAAGTGAACAGAGAATAGTGGAAAGACTAAAGTGGACAGACTATAGTGGAAAGACTATAGTGGAAAGACTGTAGTGGACGGAATAAAGTGGAGACTATAGTGGAAAGACTAAAGTGGACAGACTAAAGTGGAAAGACTAAAGTGGCCAGACTATATTGGAAAGACTATAGTGGAAAGACTGTAGTGGACAGAAGAAAGTGGAGAGTATAGTGGAAAGACTAAAGTGGACAGAGAATAGTGGAAAGACTAAAGTGGACAGACTATAGTGGAAAGACTATAGTGGAAAGATTGTAGTGGACAGAATAAAGTGGAGACTATGGTGGAAAGACTAAAGTGGACAGACTACAGTGGAAAGACTATAGTGGAAAGACTGTAGTGGACAGAATAAAGTGGAGACTATAGTGGAAAGACTAAAGTGGACAGAGAATAGTGGAAAGACTAAAGTGGACAGACTATAGTGGAAAGACTATAGTGGAAAGATTGTAGTGGACAGAATAAAGTGGAGACTATGGTGGAAAGACTAAAGTGGAAAGACTAAAGTGGAAAGGCTGTAGTGGACAGAATAAAGTGGAGACTATAGTGGAAAGACTAAAGTGGAAAGACTAAAGTGGAAAGAGTGTATTGGAAAGACTAAAGTGGAAAGACTGTAGTGGACAGAATAAAGTGGTGACTATAGTGGAAAGACTAAAGTAGAAAGACTAAAGTGGACAGACTATAGTGGAAAGACTAAAGTGGAAAGACTAAAGTGGACAGAGAGTATTGGAAAGACTAAAGTGGAAATACTGTAGTGGACAGAATAAAGTGGTGACTATAGTGGAAAGACTAAAGTGGAAAGACTAAAGTGGACAGACTATAGTGGAAAGACTGAAGTGGAAAGACTCAGTGGACAGACTAAAGTGTACACACTGAAGTGGACAGAATAAAGTGGAAAGACTAAAGTGGAAAGACTAAAGTGGACAGACTATAGTGGAAAGACTATATTGGAAAGACTGTAGTGGACAGAATAAAGTGGAGACTATCGTGGAAAGACTAAAGAGGACAGAGAATAGTGGAAAGACTAAAGTGGACAGACTAAAGTGGAAAGACTAAAGTGGCCAGACTATATTGGAAAGACTATAGTGGAAAGACTGTAGTGGACAGAATAAAGTGGAGAGTATAGTGGAAAGACTAAAGTGGACAGAGAATAGTGGAAAGACTAAAGTGGACAGACTATAGTAGAAAGACTATAGTGGAAAGATTGTAGTGGACAGAATAAAGTGGAGACTATGGTGGAAAGACTAAAGTGGAAAGACTAAAGTGGAAAGACTGTAGTGGACAGAATAAAGTGGAGACTATAGTGGAAAGACTAAAGTGGAAAGACTAAAGTGGATAGAGTGTATTGGAAAGACTAAAGTGGAAAGACTGTAGTGGACAGAATAAAGTGGTGACTATAGTGGAAAGACTAAAGTGGAAAGACTAAAGTGGACAGACTATAGTGGAAAGACTGAAGTGGAAAGACTCAGTGGACAGACTAAAGTGTACACACTGAAGTGGACAGAATAAAGTGGAAAGACTAAAGTGGAAAGACTAAAGTGGACAGACTATAGTTGAAAGACTAAAGTGGACAGACTAAAGTGGAAAGATTAAAGTGGAAAGACTAAAGTGGACAGACTATAGTGGAAAGACTATAGTGGACAGACTAAAGCGGAAAGACTAAAGTGGAAAGACTAAAGCGGACAGACTATAGTGAAAAGACTAAAGTGGACAGACTAAAGTGGAAAGACTAAAGTGGAAAGACTAAAGTGGACAGACTATAGTGGAAAGACTATAGTGGAAAGACTTTAGTGGACAGAATAAAGTGGAGACTATAGTGAAAAGACCAAAGTGGACAGAGAATAGTGGAAAGACTAAAGTGGACAGACTAAAGTGGACAGACTATAGTGGAAAGACTATAGTGGAAAGACTGTAGTGGACAGAATAAAGTGGAGACTGTAGTGGAAAGACTAAAGTGGACAGAGAATAGTGGAAAGACTAAAGTGGACAGACTATAGTGGAACGACTGTAGTGGACAGAATAAAGTGGAGACTATAGTGGAAAGACTAAAGTGGACATACTATAGTGGAAAGACTGAAGTGGACTGACTAAAGTGGAAAAACTAAAGTGGAAAGACTAAAGTGGAAAGACTCAGTGGACAGACTAAAGTGTACACACTGAAGTGGACAGAATAAAGTGGAAAGACTAAAGTGGAAAGACTAAAGTGGACAGACTATAGTGGAAAGACTATATTGGAAAGACTGTAGTGGACAGGATAAAGTGGAGACTATCGTGGAAAGACTAAAGTGGACAGAGAATAGTGGAAAGACTAAAGTGGACAGAGAATAGTGGAAAGACTAAAGTGGACAGACTAAAGTGGAAAGACTATAGTGGAAAGATTGTAGTGGACAGAATAAAGTGGAGACTATGGTGGAAAGACTAAAGTGGAAAGACTAAAGTGGACAGACTATAGTGGAAAGACTGTAGTGGACACAATAATGTGGAGACTATAGTGGAAAGACTAAAGTGGACAGAGAATAATGGAAAGACTAAAG
>JAUPMV010000166.1:0-77052 GCA_030848855.1 Branchinecta sandiegonensis | reverse complement strand
GTCTGTCACTTTAGTCTTTCCACTATTCCTCTGTCCACTTTAGTCTTTCCACTTTAGTCTGTCCACTTTAGTCTTTCCACTATAGTCTGTCCACTTTCGTCTTTCAACTATTCTCAGTCCACTTTAGTCTTTCCACTTATGTCTTTCCACTATAGTCTCCACTTTATTCCGTCCACTACAGTCTTTCCACTATAGTCTTTCCACTTTAGTCCGTCCATTTTAGTCTTTCCACTATAGTCTGTCCACTTTGTCTTTCCACTTTAGTCTTTCCACTTTAGTCTTTCCACTATAGTCTCCACTTTATTCTGTCCACTACAGTCTTTCCACTATAGTCTTTCCACTATAGTCTGTCCACTTTAGTTTTTCCACTTTAGTCTTTCCACTTTAGTCTGTCCACTTTAGTTTTTCCACTACAGTCTGTCCACTTTAGTCTTTCCACTTTAGTCTTTCCACTTTATTCTGTCCACTGCAGTGTGTACACTTTAGTCTGTCCACTGAGTTTTTCCACTTCAGTCTTTCAACTATAGTCTGTCAACTTTAGTCGTTCCACCCTAGTCTTTTTGCTTTAGTCTGTCGACTTAGTCTTTCCACTAGAGTTTGTCCACTTTAGTCTGTCCACTTTAGTCTTTCCACTTTAGTCATTTCCACTATCGTCTGTCCACTTTAGTCTTTCCACTTTGGTCTGTCCACTTTAGTCTTTCCACTATAGTCAGTCCACTTTAGTCTTTCCACTTTAGTCTTTCCACTTTAGTCTGTCCACTTTAGTCTTTCCACTTTAGTCATTTCCACTATCTTCTGTCCACTTTAGTCTTTCCACTTTAGTCTGTCAACTTTAGTCTTTCCACTATAGTCTGTCCACTTTAGTCTTTCCACTATAGTCTGTCCACTTTAGTCTTTCCACTTTATTCTTTCCACTTTAGTCTTTCCACTTTAGTCTTTCCACTTTAGTCTGTCCACTTAAGTCTTTCCACTATAGTCTGTCCACTTTAGTCTTTCCACTATAGTCTGTCCACTTTAGTCTTTCCACTTTAGTCTTTCCACTTTATTCTGTCCACTGCAGTGTGTACTCTTTAGTCTGTCCACTGAGTCTTTCCACTTCAGTCTTTCAACTATAGTCTGTCCACTTTCGTCGTTCCACCCTAGTCTTTTCGCTTTAGTCTGTCCACTTAGTCTTTCCACTAGAGTTTGTCCACTTTAGTCTTTCGACTTTAGTCTGTCCACTTCAATCTTTCCACTATAGTGTGTCCACTTTAGTCTTTCCACTTTAGTCTTTCCACTATAGTCTTTCCACTTCAGTTTGTCCACTTTAGTCTTTCCACTATAGTCTGTCCACTTTAGTCTTTCCACTATAGTCTTTCCACTTTAGTCTGTCCACTTAGTCTTTCCACTTCAGTCTTTCCACTATAGTCTGTCCACTTTAGTCTTTCCACTTTAGTCTTTCCACTATTCTCTGTCCACTTTAGTCTTTCCACTATAGTCACCACTTTATTCTGTCCACTACAGTCTTTCCACTATAGTCTTTCAACTATAGTCTGTCCACTTTAGTCTTTCCTCTTTAGTTTTTCCACTATAGTCTCCACTTTATTCTGTCCACTACAGTCTTTCCACTATTCTCTGTCCACTTTAGTCTTTCCACTATAGTCTCCACTTTATTCTGTCCACTACAGTCTCCGCACTATAGTCTTTCCACTATAGTCTGTCCACTTTAGTCTTTCCACTATTCTCTGTCCACTTTAGTCTTTCCACTATACTCTCCACTTTATTCTGTCCACTACAGTCTTTCCACTATAGTCTTTCCACTATAGTCTGTCCACTTTAGTCTTTCCACTTTAGTCTTTCCACTTTAGTCTGTCCACTTAAGTCTTTCCACTATAGTCTGTCCACTTTAGTCTTTCCACTTTAGTCTGTCCACTTTAGTCTTTCCACTATAGTCTGTCCACTTTAGTCTTTCCACTATAGTCTGTCCACTATAGTCTTTCCACTATTCTCTGTCAACTTTAGTCTTTCCACTATAGTCTCCACTTTATTCTGTCCACTACAGTCTTGCCACTATAGTCTTTCCACTATAGTCTTTCCACTATAGTCTTTCCACTTTAGTCTTTCCACTTTAGTCTTTCCACTTTAGTCTGTCCACTTTAGTCTTTCCACTATAGTCTGTCCACTTTGGTCTTTCCACTTTAGTATTTCCGCTCTAGTCTGTCCACTTTAGTCTTTCCACTTTAGTCTGTCCACTTTAGTCTGTCCACTTTAGTCTTTCCACTTTAGTCATTTCCACTATCTTCTGTCCACTTTAGTCTTTCCACTTTAGTCTGTCCACTTTAGTCTTTCCACTATAGTCTGTCCACTTTAGTCTTTCCACTATAGTCTGTCCACTTTAGTCTTTCCACTTTATTCTTTCCACTTTAGTCTTTCCACTATGGTCTCCACTTTATTCTGTCCACTACAGTCTTTCCACTATAGTCTTTCCACTATAGTCTGTCCACTTTAGTCTTTCCATTTTAGTCTTTCCACTTTAGTCTGTCCACTTTAGTCTTTCCACTATAGTCTGTCCACTTTGGTCTTTCCACTGTAGTCTTTCCGCTTTAGTCTGTCCACTTTAGTCTGTCCACTTTAGTCTTTCCACTATAGTCTGTCCACTTTAGTCTTTCCACTATTCTCTGTCCACTTTAGTCTTTCCACTTTAGTCTGTCCACTTTAGTCTTTCCACTATAGTCTGTCCACTTTAGTCTTTCAACTATTCTCAGTCCACTTTAGTCTTTCCACTTATGTCTTTCCACTATAGTCTCCACTTTATTCCGTCCACTACAGTCTTTCCACTATAGTCTTTCCACTTTAGTCCGTCCATTTTAGTCTTTCCACTATAGTCTGTCCACTTTGGTCTTTCCACTTTAGTCTTTCCACTTTAGTCTTTCCACTATAGTCTCCACTTTATTCTGTCCACTACAGTCTTTCCACTATAGTCTTTCCACTATAGTCTGTCCACTTTAGTTTTTCCACTTTAGTCTTTCCACTTTAGTCTGTCCACTTTAGTTTTTCCACTACAGTCTGTCCACTTTAGTCTTTCCACTTTAGTCTTTCCACTTTATTCTGTCCACTGCAGTGTGTACACTTTAGTCTGTCCACTGAGTCTTTCCACTTCAGTCTTTCAACTATAGTCTGTCCACTTTAGTCGTTCCACCCTAGTCTTTTTGCTTTAGTCTGTCGACTTAGTCTTTCCACTAGAGTTTGTCCACTTTAGTCTGTCCACTTTAGTCTTTCCACTTTAGTCATTTCCACTATCGTCTGTCCACTTTAGTCTTTCCACTTTGGTCTGTCCACTTTAGTCTTTCCACTATAGTCAGTCCACTTTAGTCTTTCCACTTTAGTCTTTCCACTTTAGTCTGTCCACTTTAGTCTTTCCACTTTAGTCATTTCCACTATCTTCTGTCCACTTTAGTCTTTCCACTTTAGTCTGTCAACTTTAGTCTTTCCACTATAGTCTGTCCACTTTAGTCTTTCCACTATAGTCTGTCCACTTTAGTCTTTCCACTTTATTCTTTCCACTTTAGTCTTTCCACTATAGTCTCCACTTTATTCTGTCCACTACAGTCTTTCCACTACAGTCTTTCCACTATAGTCTGTCCACTTTAGTCTTTCCACTTTAGTCTTTCCACTTTAGTCTGTCCACTTTAGTCTTTCCACTATAGTCTGTCCACTTTGGTCTTTCCACTGTAGTCTTTCCGCTTTAGTCTGTCCACTTTAGTCTGTCCACTTTAGTCTTTCCACTATAGTCTGTCCACTTTAGTCTTTCCACTATTCTCTGTCCACTTTAGTCTTTCCACTTTAGTCTGTCCACTTTAGTCTTTCCACTTATGTCTTTCCACTATAGTCTCCACTTTATTCTGTCCACTACAGTCTTTCCACTATAGTCTTTCCACTATAGTCTTTCCACTTTAGTCTGTCCACTTTAGTCTTTCCACTTTAGTCTGTCCACTTTAGTCTTTCCACTATAGTCTGTCCACTTTGGTCTTTCCACTTTAGTCTTTCCGCTTTAGTCTGTCCACTTTAGTCTGTCCACTTTAGTCTTTCCACTATAGTCTTTCCACTATTCTCTGTCCACTTTAGTCTTTCCACTATACTCTCCACTTTATTCTGTCCACTACAGTCTTTCCACTATAGTCTTTCCACTATAGTCTGTCCACTTTAGTCTTTCCACTTTAGTCTTTCCACTTTAGTCTGTCCACTTAAGTCTTTCCACTATAGTCTGTCCACTTTAGTCTTTCCACTTTAGTCTGTCCACTTTAGTCTTTCCACTATAGTCTGTCCACTTTAGTCTTTCCACTATAGTCTGTCCACTATAGTCTTTCCACTATTCTCTGTCAACTTTAGTCTTTCCACTATAGTCTCCACTTTATTCTGTCCACTACAGTCTTGCCACTATAGTCTTTCCACTATAGTCTTTCCACTATAGTCTTTCCACTTTAGTCTTTCCACTTTAGTCTTTCCACTTTAGTCTGTCCACTTTAGTCTTTCCACTATAGTCTGTCCACTTTGGTCTTTCCACTTTAGTATTTCCGCTCTAGTCTGTCCACTTTAGTCTTTCCACTTTAGTCTTTCCACTTTAGTCTTTCCACTATAGTCTGTCCACTATAGTCTTTCCACTATTCTCTGTCAACTTTAGTCTTTCCACTATAGTCTCCACTTTATTCTGTCCACTACAGTCTTGCCACTATAGTCTTTCCACTATAGTCTTTCCACTATAGTCTGTCCACTTTGGTCTTTCCACTGTAGTCTTTCCGCTTTAGTCTGTCCACTTTAGTCTGTCCACTTTAGTCTTTCCACTATAGTCTGTCCACTTTAGTCTTTCCACTATTCTCTGTCCACTTTAGTCTTTCCACTTTAGTCTGTCCACTTTAGTCTTTCCACTATAGTCTGTCCACTTTAGTCTTTCAACTATTCTCAGTCCACTTTAGTCTTTCCACTTATGTCTTTCCACTATAGTCTCCCCTTTATTCCGTCCACTACAGTCTTTCCACTATAGTCTTTCCACTTTAGTCCGTCCATTTTAGTCTTTCCACTATAGTCTGTCCACTTTGGTCTTTCCACTTTAGTCTTTCCACTTTAGTCTTTCCACTATAGTCTCCACTTTATTCTGTCCACTACAGTCTTTCCACTATAGTCTTTCCACTATAGTCTGTCCACTTTAGTTTTTCCACTTTAGTCTTTCCACTTTAGTCTGTCCACTTTAGTTTTTCCACTACAGTCTGTCCACTTTAGTCTTTCCACTTTAGTCTTTCCACTTTATTCTGTCCACTGCAGTGTGTACACTTTAGTCTGTCCACTGAGTCTTTCCACTTCAGTCTTTCAACTATAGTCTGTCCACTTTAGTCGTTCCACCCTAGTCTTTTTGCTTTAGTCTGTCGACTTAGTCTTTCCACTAGAGTTTGTCCACTTTAGTCTGTCCACTTTAGTCTTTCCACTTTAGTCATTTCCACTATCGTCTGTCCACTTTAGTCTTTCCACTTTGGTCTGTCCACTTTAGTCTTTCCACTATAGTCAGTCCACTTTAGTCTTTCCACTTTAGTCTTTCCACTTTAGTCTGTCCACTTTAGTCTTTCCACTTTAGTCATTTCCACTATCTTCTGTCCACTTTAGTCTTTCCACTTTAGTCTGTCAACTTTAGTCTTTCCACTATAGTCTGTCCACTTTAGTCTTTCCACTATAGTCTGTCCACTTTAGTCTTTCCACTTTATTCTTTCCACTTTAGTCTTTCCACTATAGTCTCCACTTTATTCTGTCCACTACAGTCTTTCCACTACAGTCTTTCCACTATAGTCTGTCCACTTTAGTCTTTCCACTTTAGTCTTTCCACTTTAGTCTGTCCACTTTAGTCTTTCCACTATAGTCTGTCCACTTTGGTCTTTCCACTGTAGTCTTTCCGCTTTAGTCTGTCCACTTTAGTCTGTCCACTTTAGTCTTTCCACTATAGTCTGTCCACTTTAGTCTTTCCACTATTCTCTGTCCACTTTAGTCTTTCCACTTTAGTCTGTCCACTTTAGTCTTTCCACTTATGTCTTTCCACTATAGTCTCCACTTTATTCTGTCCACTACAGTCTTTCCACTATAGTCTTTCCACTATAGTCTTTCCACTTTAGTCTGTCCACTTTAGTCTTTCCACTTTAGTCTGTCCACTTTAGTCTTTCCACTATAGTCTGTCCACTTTGGTCTTTCCACTTTAGTCTTTCCGCTTTAGTCTGTCCACTTTAGTCTGTCCACTTTAGTCTTTCCACTATAGTCTTTCCACTATTCTCTGTCCACTTTAGTCTTTCCACTATACTCTCCACTTTATTCTGTCCACTACAGTCTTTCCACTATAGTCTTTCCACTATAGTCTGTCCACTTTAGTCTTTCCACTTTAGTCTTTCCACTTTAGTCTGTCCACTTAAGTCTTTCCACTATAGTCTGTCCACTTTAGTCTTTCCACTTTAGTCTGTCCACTTTAGTCTTTCCACTATAGTCTGTCCACTTTAGTCTTTCCACTATAGTCTGTCCACTATAGTCTTTCCACTATTCTCTGTCAACTTTAGTCTTTCCACTATAGTCTCCACTTTATTCTGTCCACTACAGTCTTGCCACTATAGTCTTTCCACTATAGTCTTTCCACTATAGTCTTTCCACTTTAGTCTTTCCACTTTAGTCTTTCCACTTTAGTCTGTCCACTTTAGTCTTTCCACTATAGTCTGTCCACTTTGGTCTTTCCACTTTAGTATTTCCGCTCTAGTCTGTCCACTTTAGTCTTTCCACTTTAGTCTGTCCACTTTAGTCTGTCCACTTTAGTCTTTCCACTTTAGTCATTTCCACTATCTTCTGTCCACTTTAGTCTTTCCACTTTAGTCTGTCCACTTTAGTCTTTCCACTATAGTCTGTCCACTTTAGTCTTTCCACTATAGTCTGTCCACTTTAGTCTTTCCACTTTATTCTTTCCACTTTAGTCTTTCCACTATGGTCTCCACTTTATTCTGTCCACTACAGTCTTTCCACTATAGTCTTTCCACTATAGTCTGTCCACTTTAGTCTTTCCATTTTAGTCTTTCCACTTTAGTCTGTCCACTTTAGTCTTTCCACTATAGTCTGTCCACTTTGGTCTTTCCACTGTAGTCTTTCCGCTTTAGTCTGTCCACTTTAGTCTGTCCACTTTAGTCTTTCCACTATAGTCTGTCCACTTTAGTCTTTCCACTATTCTCTGTCCACTTTAGTCTTTCCACTTTAGTCTGTCCACTTTAGTCTTTCCACTATAGTCTGTCCACTTTAGTCTTTCAACTATTCTCAGTCCACTTTAGTCTTTCCACTTATGTCTTTCCACTATAGTCTCCACTTTATTCCGTCCACTACAGTCTTTCCACTATAGTCTTTCCACTTTAGTCCGTCCATTTTAGTCTTTCCACTATAGTCTGTCCACTTTGGTCTTTCCACTTTAGTCTTTCCACTTTAGTCTTTCCACTATAGTCTCCACTTTATTCTGTCCACTACAGTCTTTCCACTATAGTCTTTCCACTATAGTCTGTCCACTTTAGTTTTTCCACTTTAGTCTTTCCACTTTAGTCTGTCCACTTTAGTTTTTCCACTACAGTCTGTCCACTTTAGTCTTTCCACTTTAGTCTTTCCACTTTATTCTGTCCACTGCAGTGTGTACACTTTAGTCTGTCCACTGAGTCTTTCCACTTCAGTCTTTCAACTATAGTCTGTCCACTTTAGTCGTTCCACCCTAGTCTTTTTGCTTTAGTCTGTCGACTTAGTCTTTCCACTATCGTCTGTCCACTTTAGTCTTTCCACTTTGGTCTGTCCACTTTAGTCTTTCCACTATAGTCAGTCCACTTTAGTCTTTCCACTTTAGTCTTTCCACTTTAGTCTGTCCACTTTAGTCTTTCCACTTTAGTCATTTCCACTATCTTCTGTCCACTTTAGTCTTTCCACTTTAGTCTGTCAACTTTAGTCTTTCCACTATAGTCTGTCCACTTTAGTCTTTCCACTATAGTCTGTCCACTTTAGTCTTTCCACTTTATTCTTTCCACTTTAGTCTTTCCACTATAGTCTCCACTTTATTCTGTCCACTACAGTCTTTCCACTACAGTCTTTCCACTATAGTCTGTCCACTTTAGTCTTTCCACTTTAGTCTTTCCACTTTAGTCTGTCCACTTTAGTCTTTCCACTATAGTCTGTCCACTTTGGTCTTTCCACTGTAGTCTTTCCGCTTTAGTCTGTCCACTTTAGTCTGTCCACTTTAGTCTTTCCACTATAGTCTGTCCACTTTAGTCTTTCCACTATTCTCTGTCCACTTTAGTCTTTCCACTTTAGTCTGTCCACTTTAGTCTTTCCACTTATGTCTTTCCACTATAGTCTCCACTTTATTCTGTCCACTACAGTCTTTCCACTATAGTCTTTCCACTATAGTCTTTCCACTTTAGTCTGTCCACTTTAGTCTTTCCACTTTAGTCTGTCCACTTTAGTCTTTCCACTATAGTCTGTCCACTTTGGTCTTTCCACTTTAGTCTTTCCGCTTTAGTCTGTCCACTTTAGTCTGTCCACTTTAGTCTTTCCACTATAGTCTTTCCACTATAGTCTGTCCACTTTAGTCTTTCCACTTTAGTCTTTCCACTTTAGTCTGTCCACTTTAGTCTTTCCACTATAGTCTGTCCACTTTAGTCTTTCCACTATTCTCTGTCCACTTTAGTCTTTCCACTATAGTCTGTCCACTTTAGTCTTTCCACTATAGTCTGTCCACTTTGGTCTTTCCACTTTAGTCTTTCCGCTTTAGTCTGTCCACTTTAGTCTGTCCACTTTAGTCTTTCCACTATAGTCTTTCCACTGAATTCTGTCCACTTTGGTCTTTCCACTTTAGTCTTTCCACTTTAGTCTTTCCACTATAGTCTCCACTTTATTCTGTCCACTGCAGTCTTTCCACTATAGTCTTTCCACTATAGTCTGTCCACTTTAGTTTTTCCACTTTAGTCTTTCCACTTTAGTCTGTCCACTTTAGTCTTTCCACTATAGTCTGTCCACTTTAGTCTTTCCACTTTAGTCTTTCCACTTTATTCTGTCCACTGCAGTGTGTACTCTTTAGTCTGTCCACTGAGTCTTTCCACTTCAGTCTTTCAACTATAGTCTGTCCACTTTCGTCGTTCCACCCTAGTCTTTTCGCTTTAGTCTGTCCACTTAGTCTTTCCACTAGAGTTTGTCCACTTTAGTCTTTCGACTTTAGTCTGTCCACTTTAGTCTTTCCACTTTAGTCATTTCCACTATCGTCTGTCCACTTTAGTCTTTCCACTATAGTCTGTCCACTTTAGTCTTTCCACTATAGTCCGCCCACTTTAGTCTTTCCACTTTAGTCTTTCTACTTTAGTCTGTCCACTTTAGTCTTTCCACTATAGTCTGTCCACTTGAGTATTTCCACTTTAGTCTTTCCACTTTATTCTCTCCACTTCAGTGTGTACACTTTAGTTTGTCCACTGAGTCTTTCCACTTCAATCTTTCCACTATAGTGTGTCCACTTTAGTCTTTCCACTTTAGTCTTTCCACTATAGTCTTTCCATTTCAGTTTGTCCACTTTAGTCTTTCCACTATAGTCTGTCCACTTTAGTCTTTCCACTATAGTCTTTCCACTTTAGTCTGTCCACTTAGTCTTTCCACTTCAGTCTTTCCACTATAGTCTGTCCACTTTAGTCTTTCCACTTTAGTCTTTCCACTATTCTCTGTCCACTTTAGTCTTTCCACTATAGTCACCACTTTATTCTGTCCACTACAGTCTTTCCACTATAGTCTTTCAACTATAGTCTGTCCACTTTAGTCTTTCCTCTTTAGTCTTTCCACTATAGTCTCCACTTTATTCTGTCCACTACAGTCTTTCCACTATTCTCTGTCCACTTTAGTCTTTCCACTATAGTGTCCACTTTATTCTGTCCACTACAGTCTCCCCACTATAGTCTTTCCACTATAGTCTGTCCACTTTAGTCTTTCCACTATTCTCTGTCCACTTTAGTCTTTCCACTATACTCTCCACTTTATTCTGTCCACTACAGTCTTTCCACTATAGTCTTTCCACTATAGTCTGTCCACTTTAGTCTTTCCACTTTAGTCTTTCCACTTTAGTCTGTCCACTTAAGTCTTTCCACTATAGTCTGTCCACTTTAGTCTTTCCACTTTAGTCTGTCCACTTTAGTCTTTCCACTATAGTCTGTCCACTTTAGTCTTTCCACTATAGTCTGTCCACTATAGTCTTTCCACTATTCTCTGTCAACTTTAGTCTTTCCACTATAGTCTCCACTTTATTCTGTCCACTACAGTCTTGCCACTATAGTCTTTCCACTATAGTCTTTCCACTATAGTCTTTCCACTTTAGTCTTTCCACTTTAGTCTTTCCACTTTAGTCTGTCCACTTTAGTCTTTCCACTATAGTCTGTCCACTTTGGTCTTTCCACTTTAGTATTTCCGCTCTAGTCTGTCCACTTTAGTCTTTCCACTTTAGTCTGTCCACTTTAGTCTGTCCACTTTAGTCTTTCCACTTTAGTCATTTCCACTATCTTCTGTCCACTTTAGTCTTTCCACTTTAGTCTGTCCACTTTAGTCTTTCCACTATAGTCTGTCCACTTTAGTCTTTCCACTATAGTCTGTCCACTTTAGTCTTTCCACTATAGTCTGTCCACTTTAGTCTTTCCACTTTATTCTTTCCACTTTAGTCTTTCCACTATGGTCTCCACTTTATTCTGTCCACTACAGTCTTTCCACTATAGTCTTTCCACTATAGTCTGTCCACTTTAGTCTTTCCATTTTAGTCTTTCCACTTTAGTCTGTCCACTTTAGTCTTTCCACTATAGTCTGTCCACTTTGGTCTTTCCACTGTAGTCTTTCCGCTTTAGTCTGTCCACTTTAGTCTGTCCACTTTAGTCTTTCCACTATAGTCTGTCCACTTTAGTCTTTCCACTATTCTCTGTCCACTTTAGTCTTTCCACTTTAGTCTGTCCACTTTAGTCTTTCCACTATAGTCTGTCCACTTTAGTCTTTCAACTATTCTCAGTCCACTTTAGTCTTTCCACTTATGTCTTTCCACTATAGTCTCCACTTTATTCCGTCCACTACAGTCTTTCCACTATAGTCTTTCCACTTTAGTCCGTCCATTTTAGTCTTTCCACTATAGTCTGTCCACTTTGGTCTTTCCACTTTAGTCTTTCCACTTTAGTCTTTCCACTATAGTCTCCACTTTATTCTGTCCACTACAGTCTTTCCACTATAGTCTTTCCACTATAGTCTGTCCACTTTAGTTTTTCCACTTTAGTCTTTCCACTTTAGTCTGTCCACTTTAGTTTTTCCACTACAGTCTGTCCACTTTAGTCTTTCCACTTTAGTCTTTCCACTTTATTCTGTCCACTGCAGTGTGTACACTTTAGTCTGTCCACTGAGTCTTTCCACTTCAGTCTTTCAACTATAGTCTGTCCACTTTAGTCGTTCCACCCTAGTCTTTTTGCTTTAGTCTGTCGACTTAGTCTTTCCACTAGAGTTTGTCCACTTTAGTCTGTCCACTTTAGTCTTTCCACTTTAGTCATTTCCACTATCGTCTGTCCACTTTAGTCTTTCCACTTTGGTCTGTCCACTTTAGTCTTTCCACTATAGTCAGTCCACTTTAGTCTTTCCACTTTAGTCTTTCCACTTTAGTCTGTCCACTTTAGTCTTTCCACTTTAGTCATTTCCACTATCTTCTGTCCACTTTAGTCTTTCCACTTTAGTCTGTCAACTTTAGTCTTTCCACTATAGTCTGTCCACTTTAGTCTTTCCACTATAGTCTGTCCACTTTAGTCTTTCCACTTTATTCTTTCTACTTTAGTCTTTCCACTATAGTCTCCACTTTATTCTGTCCACTACAGTCTTTCCACTACAGTCTTTCCACTATAGTCTGTCCACTTTAGTCTTTCCACTTTAGTCTTTCCACTTTAGTCTGTCCACTTTAGTCTTTCCACTATAGTCTGTCCACTTTGGTCTTTCCACTGTAGTCTTTCCGCTTTAGTCTGTCCACTTTAGTCTGTCCACTTTAGTCTTTCCACTATAGTCTGTCCACTTTAGTCTTTCCACTATTCTCTGTCCACTTTAGTCTTTCCACTTTAGTCTGTCCACTTTAGTCTTTCCACTTATGTCTTTCCACTATAGTCTCCACTTTATTCTGTCCACTACAGTCTTTCCACTATAGTCTTTCCACTATAGTCTTTCCACTTTAGTCTGTCCACTTTAGTCTTTCCACTTTAGTCTGTCCACTTTAGTCTTTCCACTATAGTCTGTCCACTTTGGTCTTTCCACTTTAGTCTTTCCGCTTTAGTCTGTCCACTTTAGTCTGTCCACTTTAGTCTTTCCACTATAGTCTTTCCACTATAGTCTGTCCACTTTAGTCTTTCCACTTTAGTCTTTCCACTTTAGTCTGTCCACTTTAGTCTTTCCACTATAGTCTGTCCACTTTAGTCTTTCCACTATTCTCTGTCCACTTTAGTCTTTCCACTATAGTCTGTCCACTTTAGTCTTTCCACTATAGTCTGTCCACTTTGGTCTTTCCACTTTAGTCTTTCCGCTTTAGTCTGTCCACTTTAGTCTGTCCACTTTAGTCTTTCCACTATAGTCTTTCCACTGAATTCTGTCCACTTTAGTCTTTCCACTTTAGTCTTTCCACTTTAGTCCGTCCACTTTAGTCTTTCCACTATAGTCTGTCCACTTTGGTCTTTCCACTTTAGTCTTTCCACTTTAGTCTTTCCACTATAGTCTCCACTTTATTCTGTCCACTACAGTCTTTCCACTGTAGTCTTTCCACTATAGTCTGTCCACTTTAGTCTTTCCACTTTAGTCTGTCCACTTTAGTCTTTCCACTATAGTCTGTCCACTTTAGTCTTTCCACTTTAGTCTTTCCACTTTATTCTGTCCACTGCAGTGTGTACACTTTAGTCTGTCCACTGAGTCTTTCCACTTCAGTCTTTCCACTATAGTCTGTCCACTTTAGTCGTTCCACCCTGGTCTTTTCGCTTTAGTCTGTCGACTAAGTCTTTCCACTAGAGTTTGTCTACTTTAGTCTGTCCACTTTAGTCTTTCCACTTTAGTCATTTCCACTATCGTCTGTCCACTTTAGTCTTTCCACTTTAGTCTCTCCACTTTAGTCTTTCCACTATAGTCTGTCCACTTTAGTCTTTCCACTATAGTCCGTCCACTTTAGTCTTTCCACTTTAGTCTTTCCACTTTAGTCTGTCCACTTTAGTCTTTCCACTATAGTCTGTCCACTTGAGTCTTTCCACTTTAGTCTTTCCACTTTATTCTCTCCACTTCAGTGTGTACACTTTAGTTTGTCCACTAAGTCTTTCCACTTCAACCTTTCCACTATAGTCTGTCTACTTGAGTCTTTCCACTTTAGTCTTTCCCCTATAGTTTTTCCACTTGAGTTTGTCCACTATAGTCTTTCCACTATAGTCTGTCCACTTTAGTCTTTCCACTATAGACTTTCCACTTTAGTCTGTCCACTTAGTCTTTCCACTTCAGTCTTTCCACTATAGTCTGTCCACTTTAGTCTTTCCACTTTAGTCTGTCCACTTATTCTGTCCACTACAGTCTTTCCACTATAGTCTTTTCACTATAGTCTATCCACTTTAGTCTTTCCACTATTCTCCGTCCACTTTAGTCTTTCCACTATTCTCCGTCCACTTTAGTCTTTCCACTATTCTCCGTCCACTTTATTCTGTCTACTACAGTCTTTCCACTATAGTCTGTCCACTTTAGTCTTTCCAATTTAGTTTTTCCACTTTGGTTTGTCCACTTCAGTCTTTCCACTATAGTCTGTCCACTTTAGTCTTTCCACTTTAGTCTTTCCACTATAGTCTCCACTTTATTCTGGCCACTACAGTCTTTCCACTATAGTCTGTCCACTTTATTCTTTCCACTATTCTCTGTCCACTTTAGTCTTTTCACTATAGTCTCCACTTTATTCTGTCCACTACAGTCTTTCCACTATAGTCTTTCAACTATAGTCTGTCCACTTTAGTCTTTCCACTTTAGTCTTTCCACTATAGTCTCCACTTTATTCTGTCCACTACAGTCTTTCCACTAATCTCTGTCCACTTTAGTCTTTCAACTATAGTCTCCACTTTATTCTGTCCACTACAGTCTCTCCACTATAGTCTTTCCACTATAGTCTGTCCACTTTAGTCTTTCCACTATTCTCTGTCCACTTTAGTCTTTCCACTATACTCTCCACTTTATTCTGTCCACTACAGTCTTTCCACTATAGTCTGTCCACTTTAGTCTTTCCACTTTAGTCTTTCCACTTTAGTCTGTCCACTTTAGTCTTTCCACTATAGTCTGTCCACTTTAGTCTTTCCACTATTCTCTGTCCACTTTAGTCTTTCCACTATAGTCTCCACTTTATTCTGTCCACTACAGTCTTTCCACTATAGTCTTTCCACTATAGTCTGTCCACTTTAGTCTTTCCACTTTAGTCTTTCCACTTTAGTCTGTCCACTTTAGTCTTTCCACTATAGTCTGTCCACTTTGGTCTTTCCACTTTAGTATTTCCGCTTTAGTCTGTCCACTTTAGTCTTTCCACTTTAGTCTGTCCACTTTAGTCTGTCCACTTTAGTTTTTCCACTTTAGTCATTTCCACTATCTTCTGTCCACTTTAGTCTTTCCACTTTAGTCTGTCCACTTTAGTCTTTCAAATATAGTCTGTCCACTTTAGTCTTTCCACTATAGTCTGTCCACTTTAGTCTTTCCACTTTATTCTTTCCACTTTAGTCTTTCCACTATAGTCTCCACTTTATTCTGTCCACTACAGTCTTTCCACTATAGTCTTTCCACTATAGTCTTTCCACTATAGTCTGTCCACTTTAGTCTTTCCACTTTAGTCTTTCCACTTTAGTCTGTCCACTTTAGTCTTTCCACTATAGTCTGTCCACTTTGGTCTTTCCACTGTAGTCTTTCCGCTTTAGTCTGTCCACTTTAGTCTGTCCACTTTAGTCTTTCCACTATAGTCTGTCCAGTTTAGTCTTTCCACTATTCTCTGTCCACTTTAGTCTTTCCACTTTAGTCTGTCCACTTTAGTCTTTCCACTATAGTCTGTCCACTTTAGTCTTTCAACTATTCTCTGTCCACTTTAGTCTTTCCACTCATGTCTTTCCACTATAGTCTGTCCACTTTAGTCTGTCCACTTTAGTCTTTCCACTATAGTCTTTCCACTATAGTCTGTCCACTTTAGTCTTTCAACTTTAGTCTGTCCACTTTAGTCTTTCCACTATAGTCTTTCCACTATAGTCTTTCCACTTTAGTCTGTCCACTTTAGTCTTTCCACTATAGTCTGTCCACTTTAGTCTTTCAACTATTCTCTGTCCACTTTAGTCTTTCCACCCATGTCTTTCCACTTTAGTCTTTCCACTTTAGTCTGTCCACTTTAGTCTTTCCACTATAGTCTGTCCACTTTGGTCTTTCCACTATAGTCTGTCCACTTTGGTCTTTCCACTGTAGTCTTTCCGCTTTAGTCTGTCCACTTTAGTCTGTCCACTTTAGTCTTTCCACTATAGTCTGTCCACTTTAGTCTTTCCACTATTCTCTGTCCACTTTAGTCTTTCCACTCATGTCTTTCCACTATAGTCTGTCCACTTTAGTCTGTCCACTTTAGTCTTTCCACTATAGTCTTTCCACTATAGTCTTTCCACTTTAGTCTGTCCACTTTAGTCTTTCCACTATAGTCTGTCCACTTTAGTCTTTCAACTATTCTCTGTCCACTTTAGTCTTTCCACTCATGTCTTTCCACTATAGTCTGTCCACTTTAGTCTGTCCACTTTAGTCTGTCCACTTTAGTATTTCCACTATAGTCTGTCCACTTTAGTCTTTCCACTATTCTCTGTCCACTTTAGTCTTTCCACTATAGTCTCCACTTTATTCTGTCCACTACAGTCTTTCCACTATAGTCTTTCCACTGTAGTCTGTCCACTTTAGTCTTTCCACTTTGGTCTTTCCACTTTAGTCCGTCCACTTTAGTCTTTCCACTATAGTCTGTCCACTTTGGTCTTTCCACTTTAGTCTTTCCACTATATTCTCCACTTTATTCTGTCCACTACAGTCTTTCCACTATAGTCTTTCCACTATAGTCTGTCCACTTTAGTTTTTCCACTTTAGTCTTTCCACTTTAGTCTGTCCACTTTAGTCTTTCCACTATAGTCTGTCCACTTTAGTCGTTCCACTTTAGTCTTTCCACTTTATTCTGTCCACTGCAGTGTGTACACTTTAGTCTGTCCACTGAGTCTTTCCACTTCAGTCTTTCCACTATAGTCGTTCCACTTTAGTCGTTCCACCCTAGTCTTTTCGCTTTAGTCTGTCGACTTAGTCTTTCCACTAGAGTTTGTCCACTTTAGTCTTTCCACTTTAGTCTGTCCACTTTAGTCTTTCCACTTTAGTCATTTCCACTATCGTCTGTCCACTTTAGTCTTTCCACTTTAGTCTGTCCAGTTAAATCTTGCCACTATAGTCTGTCCACTTGAGTCTTTCCACTTTAGTCTTTCGACTTTATTCTCTCCACTTCAGTGTGTACACTTTAGTTTGTCTAACTGTCAATCGAGACAGACAAACTGTCAGTAAAGACAGACAGACAGTCAGTCAAGACAGACAGACAGTCAGTCAAGACAGACAGACAGTCAGTCAAGACAGACAGACAGTCAGTCAAGACAGACAGACTTTCAGTCAAGACAGACAGACAGTCAGTCAAGACAGACAGACGGACAGACAGACAGTCAAGACAGACAGACAGAGAGTCAGTCAAGACAGACAGACAGACAGTCAGTCAAGACAGACAGACAGTCGGTCAAGACAGACAGACAGTCAGTCAAGACAGACAGACATTCAGTCAAGACAGACAGACGGACGGACAGACAGTCAAGACAGACATACAGACAGTCAGTCAAGACAGACAGACAGTCAGTCAAGACAGACATACAGTCAGTAAAGACAGACAAACAGTCAGTCAAGACAGACAGACAGTCAGTCAAGGCAGACAGACAGTCAGTCAAGACAGACAGACAGTCAGTCAAGACAGAGAGACAGACAGTCAGTCAAGACAGACAGACAGTCAGTCAAGACAGACAGACGGACAGACAGACAGTCAAGACAGACAGACAAACAGTCAGTCAAGACAGACAGACAGTCATTCAAGACAGACATACAGTCAGTAAAGACAGACAAACAGTCAGTCAAGACAGACAGACTGTCAGTCAAGACAGACAGACAGTCAATCAAGACAGACAGACAGTCAGTCAAGACAAACAGACAGTCAGTCAAGACAGACAGACGGACAGACAGAAAGACAGACAGACAGACAGACAGTCAAGACAGACAGACAGACAGTCAGTCAAGAAAGACAGACAGACAGATAGTCAGACAGACAGACAGACAGTCAGTCAAGACAGTCAGTCAAGACAGACAGAAAGTCAGTCAGTCAATACAGTCTTTCCACTTCAATCTTTCCACTTTAGTCTGTCCACTTGAGTCTTTCCACTTTAGTCTTTCCACTATAGTCTTTCCACTTCAGTTTGTCCACTTTAGTCTTTCCACTATAGTCTGTCCACTTTAGTCTTTCCACTATAGACTTTCCACTTTAGTCTGTCCACTTAGTCTTTCCACTTCAGTCTTTCCACTATAGTCTGTCCACTTTAGTCTTTCCACTTTAGTCTTTCCACTATTCTCTGTCCACTTTAGTCTTTCCACTATAGTCTGTCCACTTTAGTCTTTCCAATTTAGTTTTTCCCCTTTGGTCTGTCCACTTCAGTCTTTCCACTATAGTCTGTCCACTTTAGTCTTTCCACTTTAGTTTTTCCACTATAATCTCCACTTTATTCTGGTCACTACAGTCTTTCCACTATAGTCTTTCCACTATAGTCTGTCCCCTTTAGTCTTTCCACTATTCTCTGTCCACTTTAGTCTTTTCACTATAGTCTCCACTTTATTCTGTCCACTACAGTCTTTCCACTACAGTCTTTCAACTATAGTCTGTCCACTTTAGTCTTTCCACTTTAGTCTTTCCACTATAGTCTCCACTTTATTCTGTCCACTACAGTCTTTCCACTATTCTCTGTCCACTTTAGTCTTTCCACTTTAGTCTTTCCACTATAGTCTCCACTTTATTTTGTCCACTACAGTCTCTCCACTCTAGTCTTTCCACTATAGTCTGTCCACTTTAGTCTTTCCACTATTCTCTGTCCACTTTAGTCTTTCAACTATACTCTCCACTTTATTCTGTCCACTACAGTCTTTCCACTATAGTCTTTCCACTATAGTCTGTCCACTTTAGTCTTTCCACTTTAGTCTTTCCACTTTAGTCTGTCCACTTTAGTCTTTCCACTATAGTCTGTCCACTTTAGTCTTTCCACTATTCTCTCTCCACTTTAGTCTTTCCACTATATTCTCCACTTTATTCTGTCCACCACAGTCTTTCCACTATAGTCTTTCCACTATAGTCTGTCCACTTTAGTCTTTCCACTTTAGTCTTTCCACTTTAGTCTGTCCACTTTAGTCTTTCCACTATAGTCTGTCCACTTTAGTCTTTCCACTATTCTCTGTCCACTTTAGTCTATCCACTTTAGTCTGTCCACTTTAGTCTTTCCACTATAGTCTGTCCACTTTAGTCTTTCAACTATTCTCTGTCCACTTTAGTCTTTCCACTCATGTCTTTCCACTATAGTCTGTCCACTTTAGTCCGTCCACTTTAGTCTTTCCACTATAGTCTTTCCACTATAGTCTGCCCACTTTAGTCTTTCCACTATAGTCTTTCCACTATAGTCTGTCCACTTTAGTCTTTCCACTTTAGTCTTTCCACTTTAGTCTGTCCACTTTAGTCTTTCCACTATAGTCTGCCCACTTTTGTCTTTCCACTATTCTCTGTCCACTTTAGTCTTTCCACTATAGTCTGTCCACTTTAGTCTTTCCACTATTCTCTGTCCACTTTAGTCTTTCCACTATAGTCTGTCCACTTTAGTCTTTCCACTTTATTCTTTCCACTTTAGTCTTTCCACTATAGTCTCCACTTTATTCTGTCCACTACAGTCTTTCCACTATAGTCTTTCCACTATAGTCTTTCCACTATAGTCTGTCCACTTTAGTCTTTCCACTTTAGTCTTTCCACTTTAGTCTGTCCACTTTCGTCTTTCCACTATAGTCTGTCCACTTTGGTCTTTCCACTTTAGTCTTTCCGCTTTAGTCTGTCCACTTTAGTCTGTCCACTTTAGTCTTTCCACTATAGTCTGTCCACTTTAGTCTTTCCACTATTCTCTGTCCACTTTAGTCTTTCCACTTTAGTCTGTCCACTTTAATCTTTCCACTATAGTCTGTCCACTTTAGTCTTTCAACTATTCTCTGTCCACTTTAGTCTTTCCACTCATGTCTTTCCACTATAGTCTGTCCACTTTAGTCTGTCCACTTTAGTCTTTCCACTATAGTCTTTCCACTATAGTCTGTCCACTTTAGTCTTTCCACTTTAGTCTTTCCACTTTAGTCTGTCCACTTTAGTATTTCCACTATAGTCTGTCCACTTTAGTCTTTCCACTATTCTCTGTCCACTTTAGTCTTTCCACTATAGTCTCCACTTTATTCTGTCCACTACAGTCTTTCCACTATAGTCTTTCCACTGTAGTCTGTCCACTTTAGTCTTTCCACTTTGGTCTTTCCACTTTAGTCCGTCCACTTTAGTCTTTCCACTATAGTCTGTCCACTTTGGTCTTTCCACTTTAGTCTTTCCACTTTAGTCTTTCCACTATATTCTCCACTTTATTCTGTCCACTACAGTCTTTCCACTATAGTCTTTCCACTATAGTCTGTCCACTTTAGTTTTTCCACTTTAGTCTTTCCACTTTAGTCTGTCCACTTTAGTCTTTCCACTATAGTCTGACCACTTTAGTCGTTCCACTTTAGTCTTTCCACTTTATTCTGTCCACTGCAGTGTGTACATTTTAGTCTGTCCACTGAGTCTTTCCACTTCAGTCTTTCCACTATAGTCTGTCCACTTTAGTCGTTCCACCCTAGTCTTTTCGCTTTAGTCTGTCGACTTAGTCTTTCCACTAGAGTTTATCCACTTTAGTCTTTCCACTTTAGTCTGTCCACTTTAGTCTTTCTACTTTAGTCATTTCCACTATCGTCTGTCCACTTTAGTCTTTCCACTTTAGTCTGTCCAGTTAAATCTTTCCACTATAGTCTGTCCACTTGAGTCTTTCCACTTTAGTCTTTCGACTTTATTCTCTCCACTTCAGTGTGTACACTTTAGTTTGTCTAACTGTCAATCGAGACAGACAAACTGTCAGTAAAGACAGACAGACAGTCAGTCAAGACAGACAGACAGTCAGTCAAGACAGACAGACAGTCAGTCAAGACAGACAGACAGTCAGTCAAGACAGACAGACTTTCAGTCAAGACAGACAGACAGTCAGTCAAGACAGACAGACGGACAGACAGACAGTCAAGACAGACAGACAGACAGTCAGTCAAGACAGACAGACAGACAGTCAGTCAAGACAGACAGACAGTCGGTCAAGACAGACAGACAGTCAGTCAAGACAGACAGACATTCAGTCAAGACAGACAGACGGACGGACAGACAGTCAAGACAGACATACAGACAGTCAGTCAAGACAGACAGACAGTCAATCAAGACAGACATACAGTCAGTAAAGACAGACAAACAGTCAGTCAAGACAGACAGACAGTCAGTCAAGGCAGACAGACAGTCAGTCAAGACAGACAGACAGTCAGTCAAGACAGAGAGACAGACAGTCAGTCAAGACAGACAGACAGTCAGTCAAGACAGACAGACGGACAGACAGACAGTCAAGACAGACAGACAAACAGTCAGTCAAGACAGACAGACAGTCATTCAAGACAGACATACAGTCAGTAAAGACAGACAAACAGTCAGTCAAGACAGACAGACAGTCAGTCAAGACAGACAGACAGTCAGTCAAGACAGACAGACAGTCAGTCAAGACAGACAGACAGTCAGTCAAGACAGACAGACGGACAGACAGACAGACAGACAGACAGACAGACAGTCAAGACAGACAGACAGACAGTCAGTCAAGAAAGACAGACAGACAGATAGTCAGACAGACAGACAGACAGTCAGTCAAGACAGACAGAAAGTCAGTCAGTCAATACAGTCTTTCCACTTCAATCTTTCCACTTTAGTCTGTCCACTTGAGTCTTTCCACTTTAGTCTTTCCACTATAGTCTTTCCACTTCAGTTTGTCCACTTTAGTCTTTCCACTATAGTCTGTCCACTTTAGTCTTTCCACTATAGACTTTCCACTTTAGTCTGTCCACTTAGTCTTTCCACTTCAGTCTTTCCACTATAGTCTGTCCACTTTAGTCTTTCCACTTTAGTCTTTCCACTATTCTCTGTCCACTTTAGTCTTTCCACTATAGTCTCCACTTTATTCTGTCCACTACAGTCTTTCCACTATAGTCTTTTCACAATAGTCTATCCAATTTAGTCTTTCCACTATTCTCTGTCCACTTTAGTCTTTCCACTTTATTCTGTCCACTACAGTCTTTCCACTACAGTCTTTCAACTATAGTCTGTCCACTTTAGTCTTTCCACTTTAGTCTTTCCACTATAGTCTCCACTTTATTCTGTCCACTACAGTCTTTCCACTATTCTCTGTCCACTTTAGTCTTTCCACTTTAGTCTTTCCACTATAGTCTCCACTTTATTCTGTCCACTACAGTCTCTCCACTATAGTCTTTCCACTATAGTCTGTCCACTTTAGTCTTTCCACTATTCTCTGTCCACTTTAGTCTTTCAACTATACTCTCCACTTTATTCTGTCCACTACAGTCTTTCCACTATAGTCTTTCCACTATAGTCTGTCCACTTTAGTCTTTCCACTTTAGCCTTTCCACTTTAGTCTGTCCACTTTAGTCTTTCCACTATTCTCTGTCCACTTTAGTCTTTCCACTTTAGTCTGTCCACTTTAGTCTTTCCACTATAGTCTGTCCACTTTAGTCTTTCAACTATTCTCTGTCCACTTTAGTCTTTCCACTCATGTCTTTCCACTATAGTCTGTCCACTTTAGTCCGTCCACTTTAGTCTTTCCACTATAGTCTTTCCACTATAGTCTGTCCACTTTAGTCTTTCCACTATAGTCTTTCCACTATAGTCTGTCCACTTTAGTCTTTCCACTTTAGTCTTTCCACTTTAGTCTGTCCACTTTAGTCTTTCCACTATAGTCTGCCCACTTTTGTCTTTCCACTATTCTCTGTCCACTTTAGTCTTTCCACTATAGTCTGTCCACTTTAGTCTTTCCACTATTCTCTGTCCACTTTAGTCTTTCCACTATAGTCTGTCCACTTTAGTCTTTCCACTTTATTCTTTCCACTTTAGTCTTTCCACTATAGTCTCCACTTTATTCTGTCCACTACAGTCTTTCCACTATAGTCTTTCCACTATAGTCTTTCCACTATAGTCTGTCCACTTTAGTCTTTCCACTTTAGTCTTTCCACTTTAGTCTGTCCACTTTCGTCTTTCCACTATAGTCTGTCCACTTTGGTCTTTCCACTTTAGTCTTTCCGCTTTAGTCTGTCCACTTTAGTCTGTCCACTTTAGTCTTTCCACTATAGTCTGTCCACTTTAGTCTTTCCACTATTCTCTGTCCACTTTAGTCTTTCCACTTTAGTCTGTCCACTTTAGTCTTTCCACTATAGTCTGTCCACTTTAGTCTTTCAACTATTCTCTGTCCACTTTAGTCTTTCCACTCATGTCTTTCCACAATAGTCTGTCCACTTTAGTCTGTCCACTTTAGTCTTTCCACTATAGTCTTTCCACTATAGTCTGTCCACTTTAGTCTTTCCACTTTAGTCTTTCCACTTTAGTCTGTCCACTTTAGTATTTCCACTATAGTCTGTCCACTTTAGTCTTTCCACTATTCTCTGTCCACTTTAGTCTTTCCACTATAGTCTCCACTTTATTCTGTCCACTACAGTCTTTCCACTATAGTCTTTCCACTGTAGTCTGTCCACTTTAGTCTTTCCACTTTGGTCTTTCCACTTTAGTCCGTCCACTTTAGTCTTTCCACTATAGTCTGTCCACTTTGGTCTTTCCACTTTAGTCTTTCCACTTTAGTCTTTCCACTATATTCTCCACTTTATTCTGTCCACTACAGTCTTTCCACTATAGTCTTTCCACTATAGTCTGTCCACTTTAGTTTTTCCACTTTAGTCTTTCCACTTTAGTCTGTCCACTTTAGTCTTTCCACTATAGTCTGACCACTTTAGTCGTTCCACTTTAGTCTTTCCACTTTATTCTGTCCACTGCAGTGTGTACACTTTAGTCTGTCCACTGAGTCTTTCCACTTCAGTCTTTCCACTATAGTCTGTCCACTTTAGTCGTTCCACCCTAGTCTTTTCGCTTTAGTCTGTCGACTTAGTCTTTCCACTAGAGTTTATCCACTTTAGTCTTTCCACTTTAGTCTGTCCACTTTAGTCTTTCTACTTTAGTCATTTCCACTATCGTCTGTCCACTTTAGTCTTTCCACTTTAGTCTGTCCAGTTAAATCTTTCCACTATAGTCTGTCCACTTGAGTCTTTCCACTTTAGTCTTTCGACTTTATTCTCTCCACTTCAGTGTGTACACTTTAGTTTGTCTAACTGTCAATCGAGACAGACAAACTGTCAGTAAAGACAGACAGACAGTCAGTCAAGACAGACAGACAGTCAGTCAAGACAGACAGACAGTCAGTCAAGACAGACAGACAGTCAGTCAAGACAGACAGACTTTCAGTCAAGACAGACAGACAGTCAGTCAAGACAGACAGACGGACAGACAGACAGTCAAGACAGACAGACAGACAGTCAGTCAAGACAGACAGACAGACAGTCAGTCAAGACAGACAGACAGTCGGTCAAGACAGACAGACAGTCAGTCAAGACAGACAGACATTCAGTCAAGACAGACAGACGGACGGACAGACAGTCAAGACAGACATACAGACAGTCAGTCAAGACAGACAGACAGTCAATCAAGACAGACATACAGTCAGTAAAGACAGACAAACAGTCAGTCAAGACAGACAGACAGTCAGTCAAGGCAGACAGACAGTCAGTCAAGACAGACAGACAGTCAGTCAAGACAGAGAGACAGACAGTCAGTCAAGACAGACAGACAGTCAGTCAAGACAGACAGACGGACAGACAGACAGTCAAGACAGACAGACAAACAGTCAGTCAAGACAGACAGACAGTCATTCAAGACAGACATACAGTCAGTAAAGACAGACAAACAGTCAGTCAAGACAGACAGACAGTCAGTCAAGACAGACAGACAGTCTTTCCACTATAGTCTCCACTTTATTCTGTCCACTACAGTCTTTCCACTATAGTCTTTTCACAATAGTCTATCCAATTTAGTCTTTCCACTATTCTCTGTCCACTTTAGTCTTTCCACTTTATTCTGTCCACTACAGTCTTTCCACTACAGTCTTTCAACTATAGTCTGTCCACTTTAGTCTTTCCACTTTAGTCTTTCCACTATAGTCTCCACTTTATTCTGTCCACTACAGTCTTTCCACTATTCTCTGTCCACTTTAGTCTTTCCACTTTAGTCTTTCCACTATAGTCTCCACTTTATTCTGTCCACTACAGTCTCTCCACTATAGTCTTTCCACTATAGTCTGTCCACTTTAGTCTTTCCACTATTCTCTGTCCACTTTAGTCTTTCAACTATACTCTCCACTTTATTCTGTCCACTACAGTCTTTCCACTATAGTCTTTCCACTATAGTCTGTCCACTTTAGTCTTTCCACTTTAGTCTTTCCACTTTAGTCTGTCCACTTTAGTCTTTCCACTATAGTCTGTCCACTTTAGTCTTTCCACTATTCTCTGTCCACTTTAGTCTTTCCACTATATTCTCCACTTTATTCTGTCCACCACAGTCTTTCTACTATAGTCTTTCCACTATAGTCTGTCCACTTTAGTCTTTCCACTTTAGTCTTTCCACTTTAGTCTGTCCACTTTAGTCTTTCCACTATAGTCTGTCCACTTTAGTCTTTCCACTATTCTCTGTCCACTTTAGTCTTTCCACTTTAGTCTGTCCACTTTAGTCTTTCCACTATAGTCTGTCCACTTTAGTCTTTCAACTATTCTCTGTCCACTTTAGTCTTTCCACTCATGTCTTTCCACTATAGTCTGTCCACTTTAGTCTGTCCACTTTAGTCTTTCCACTATAGTCTTTCCACTATAGTCTGTCCACTTTAGTCTTTCCACTTTAGTCTTTCCACTTTAGTCTGTCCACTTTAGTCTTTCCACTATAGTCTGCCCACTTTAGTCTTTCCACTATTCTCTGTCCACTTTAGTCTTTCCACTATAGTCTGTCCACTTTAGTCTTTCCACTATTCTCTGTCCACTTTAGTCTTTCCACTTTAGTCTGTCCACTTTAGTCTTTCCACTATAGTCTGTCCACTTTAGTCTTTCAACTATTCTCTGTCCACTTTAGTCTTTCCACTCATGTCTTTCCACTATAGTCTGTCCACTTTAGTCTGTCCACTTTAGTCTTTCCACTATAGTCTTTCCACTATAGTCTGTCCACTTTAGTCTTTCCACTTTAGTCTTTCCACTTTAGTCATTCCACTTTAGTCTTTCCACTATAGTCTGTCAACTTTAGTCTTTCCACTATTCTCTGTCCACTTTAGTCTTTCCACTATAGTCTTTCCAGTATAGTCTGTCCACTTTAGTCTTTCCACTTTATTCTGTCCACTACAGTCTTTCCACATTCGTCTTTCCACTATTCTCTGTCCACTTTAGTCTTTCCACTATAGTCTGTCCACTTTAGTCTTTCCACTTTATTCTGTCCACTACAGTCTTTCCACATTCGTCTTTCCACTATTCTCTGTCCACTTTAGTCTTTCCACTATAGTCTCCACTTTAGTCTCCACTTTATTTTGTCCACTACAGTCTTTCCACTATAGTCTTTCCACTATAGTCTTTCCAATTTAGTCTTTCCACTATTCTCTGTCCACTTTAGTCTTTCCACTTTATTCTTTCCACTATAGTCTCCACTTTATTCTGTCCACTACAGTCTTTCCACTATAGTCTTTCCACTATCGTCTGTCCATTTTAGTATTTCCACTAATCTCTGTCCACCTTAGTCTTTCCACTATAGTCTCCACTTTATTCTGTCCACTACAGTCTTTCCACTATAGTCGGTCCACTTTAGTCTTTCCACTTTAGTCTGTCCACTTTAGTCTTTCCACTATAGTCTGTCCACTTTAGTCTTTCCACTATTCTCCACTTTAGTCTTTCCACTTTAGTCTTTCCACTATTGTCTCCACTTTATTCTGTCCACTACAGTCTCTCCTCCATAGTCTTTCCACTTTAGTCTTTCCACTTTATTCTGTCCACTGCAGTGTGTACACTTTAGTCTGTCCACTGAGTCTTTCCACTTCAGTCTTTCCACTATAGTCTGTCCACTTTGGTCTTTCCACTTTAGTCTTTCCGCTTTAGTCTGTCCACTTTAGTCTTTCCACTATAGTCTGTCCACTTTAGTCTTTCCACTTTATTCTGTCCACTACAGTCTTTCCACATTCGTCTTTCCACTATTCTCTGTCCACTTTAGTCTTTCCACTATAGTCTCCACTTTATTCTTCCCACTACAGTCTTTCCACTATAGTCTTTCCACTATAGTCTTTCCAATTTAGTCTTTCCACTATTCTCTGTCCACTTTAGTCTTTCCACTTTATTCTTTCCACTATAGTCTCCACTTTATTCTGTCCACTACAGTCTTTCCACTATAGTCTTTCCACTATCGTCTGTCCATTTTAGTCTTTCCACTAATCTCTGTCCACTTTAGTCTTTCCACTATAGTCTCCACTTTATTCTGTCCACTACAGTCTTTCCACTATAGTCGGTCCACTTTAGTCTTTCCACTTTAGTCTGTCCACTTTAGTCTTTCCACTATTCTCCACTTTAGTCTTTCCACTTTAGTCTTTCCACTATTGTCTCCACTTTATTCTGTCCACTACAGTCTCTCCTCCATAGTCTTTCCACTTTAGTCTTTCCACTTTATTCTGTCCACTGCAGTGTGTACACTTTATTCTGTCCACTGAGTCTTTCCACTTCAGTCTTTCCACTATAGTCTGTCCACTTTAGTCTTTCCACCCTAGTCTTTTCGCTTTAGTCTGTCCACTTAGTCTTTCCACTAGAGTCTGTCCACTTTAGTCTTTCCACTTTATTCTGTCCACTGCAGTGTGTACACTTTAGTCTGTCCACTGAGTCTTTCCACTTCAGTCTTTCCACTATAGTCTGTCCACTTTAGTCTTTCCACCCTAGTCTTTTCGCTTTAGTCTGTCCACTTAGTCTTTCCACTAGAGTCTGTCCACTTTAGTCTTTCCACTTAAGTCTGTCCACTTTAGTCTTTCCACTTTAGTCATTTCCACTATCGTCTGTCCACTTTAGTCTTTCCACTTTAGTCTGTCCACTTTAGTCTTTCCACTATAGTCTGTCCACTTGAGTCTTTCACTTTAGTCTTCCCACTTTATTCTCTCCACTTCAGTGTGTACACTTTAGTTTGTCCACTGAGTCTTTCCACTTCAATCTTTCCACTATAGTCTGTCCACTTTAGTCTTTCCACTTTAGTCTTTCCACTATAGTCTTTCCACTTCAGTTTGTCCACTTTAGTCTTTCCACTATAGTCTGTCCACTTTAGTCTTTCCACTGTAGTCTTTCCACTATAGTGTGTCCAGTTAGTCTTTCCACTTCAGTCTTTCCACTATAGTCTGTCCACTTTAGTCTTTCCACTTTAGTCTTTCCACTATAGTGTCCACTTTATTCTGTCCACTACAGTCTTTCCACTTTAGTCTTTCCACTATTCTCTGTCCACTTTAGTCTTTCCACTATAGTCTCCACTTTATTCTGTCCACTACAGTCTTTCCACTATAGTCTTTCCACTATAGTCTGTCCACTTTAGTCTTTCCACTATTCTCTGTCCACTTTAGTCTTTCCACTATAGTTTCCACTTTATTCTGTCCACTACAGTCTTTCCACTATAGTCTTTCCACTATAGTCTGTCTACTTTAGTCTTTCCAATTTATTTTTTCCACTTTAGTCTGTCCACTTAAGTCTTTAAACTATAGTCCGTCCACTTTAGTCTTTCCACTTTAGTCTTTCCACTATAGTCTCCACTTTATTCTGGCCACTACAGTCTTTCCACGATAGTCTTTCCACTACAGTCTGTCCACTTTAGTCTTTCCACTATTCTCAGTCCACTTTAGTCTTTTCACTATAGTCTCTACTTTATTCTGTCCACTATAGTCTTTCCACTATTCTCTGTCCACTTTAGTCTTTCCACTTTAGTCTTTCCACTATAGTCTCCACTTTATTCTGGCCACTACAGTCTTTCCACTATAGTCTTTCCACTATAGTCTTTCCACTTTAGTCTTTCCACTGTTCTCTGTCCACTTTAGTCTTTCCACGATAGTCTCCACTTTATTCTGTCAACTACAGTCTTTCCACTATAGTCTGTCCACTTTAGTTTTTCCAAGTTAGTTTTTCCACTTTGGTCTGTCCACTTCAGTCTTTCCACTATAGTCTGTCCACTTTAGTCTTTCCACTTTAGTCTTTCCACTATAGTCTCCACTTTATTCTGGCCACTACAGTCTTTCCACTATAGTCTGTCCACTTTAGTCTTTCCACTATTCTCTGTCCACTTTAGTCTTTCCACGATAGTCTCCACTTTATTCTGTCCACTACAGTCTTTCCACTATAGTCTGTCCACTTTAGTTTTTCCAAGTTAGTTTTTCCACTTTGGTCTGTCCACTTCAGTCTTTCCACTATAGTCTGTCCACTTTAGTCTTTCCACTTTAGTCTTTCCACAATAGTCTCCACTTTATTCTGTCCACTACAGTCTTTCCACTATAGTCTTTCAACTATAGTCTGTCCATTTTAGTCTTTCCACTTTAGTCTTTCCACTATAGTCTCCACTTTATTCTGTCCACTACAGTCTTTCCACTATTCTCTGTCCACTTTAGTCTTTCCACTATAGTCTCCACTTTATTCGGTCCATTACAGTCTCTCCACTATAGTCTTTCCACTATAGTCTGTCCACTTTAGTCTTTCTACTATTCTCTGTCCACTTTAGTCTTTCCACTATACTCTCCACTTTATTCTGTCCACTACAGTCTTTCCACTATAGTCTTTCACTATAGTCTGTCCACTTTAGTCTTTCCACTTTAGTCTTTCCACTTTAGTCTGTCCACTTTAGTCTTTCCACTATAGTCTGTCCACTTTAGTCTTTCCACTATTCTCTGTCCACTTTAGTCTTTCCATTATAGTCTCCACTTTATTCTGTCCACTACAGTCTTTCCACTATAGTCTTTCCACTATAGTCTGTCCACTTTAGTCTTTCCACTACAGTCTTTCCACTTTAGTCTGTCCACTTTAGTCTTTCCACTATAGTCTGTCCACTTTGGTCTTTCCACTTTAGTCTTTCCGCTTTAGTCTGTCCACTTTAGTCTGTCCACTTTAGTCTTTCCACTTTAGTCATTTCCACTATCTTCTGTCCACTTTAGTCTTTCCACTTTAGTCTGTCCACTTTAGTCTTTCCACTATAGTCTGTCCACTTTAGTCTTTCCACTATAGTCTGTCCACTTTAGTCTTTCCACTTTATTCTTTCCACTTTAGTCTTTCCACTATAGTCTCCACTTTATTCTGTCCACTACAGTCTTTCTACTATAGTCTTTCCACTATAGTCTGTCCACTTTAGTCTTTCCACTTTAGTCTTTCCACTTTAGTCTGTCCACTTTAGTCTTTCCACTATAGTCTGTCCACTTTGGTCTTTCCACTTTAGTCTTCCCACTATAGTCTGTCCACTTTTAGTCTTTCCACTTTAGTCTTTCCGCTTTAGTCTGTCCACTTTAGTCTGTCCACTTTAGTCTTTCCACTTTAGTCATTTCCACTATCTTCTGTCCACTTTAGTCTTTCCACTTTAGTCTGTCCACTTTAGTCTTTCCACTATAGTCTGTCCACTTTAGTCTTTCCACTATAGTCTGTCCACTTTAGTCTTTCCACTTTATTCTTTCCACTTTAGTCTTTCCACTATTCTCTGTCCACTTTTAGTCTTTCCACTTTAGTCTGTCCACTTTAGTCTTTCCACTATAGTCTGTCCACTTTAGTCTTTCAACTATTCTCTGTCCACTTTAGTCTTTCCACTTATGTCTTTCCACTATAGTCTCCACTTTATTCTGTCCACTACAGTCTTTCCACTATAGTCTTTCCACTATAGTCTTTCCACTTTAGTCTGTCCACTTTAGTCTTTCCACTATAGTCTGTCCACTTTGGTCTTTCCACTTTCGTCTTTCCGCTTTAGTCTGTCCACTTTAGTCTGTCCACTTTAGTCTTTCCACTATAGTCTTTCCAGTATAGTCTGTCCACTTTAGTCTTTCCACTTTAGTCTTTCCACTTTAGTCTGTCCACTTTAGTCTTTCCACTATAGTCTGTCCACTTTAGTCTTTCCACTATTCTCTGTCCACTTTAGTCTTTCCACTTTAGTCTTTCCACTATAGTCTCCACTTTATTCTGTCCACTACAGTCTTTTCACTATAGTCTTTCCACTGTAGTCTGTCCACTTTAGTCTTTCCACTTTAGTCTTTCCACTTTAGTCTGTCCACTTTAGTCTTTCCACTATAGTCTGTCCACTTTGGTCTTTCCACTTTAGTCTTTCCACTTTAGTCTTTCCACTATAGTATCCACTTTATTCTGTCCACTACAGTCTTTCCACTATAGTCTTTCCACTATAGTCTGTCCACTTTAGTTTTTCCACTTTAGTCCTTCCACTTTAGTCTGTCCACTTTGTTCTTTCCACTATAGTCTGTCCACTTTCGTCTTTCCACTTTAGTCTTTCCACTTTATTCTGTCCACTGCAGTGTGTACACTTTAGTCTGTCCACTGAGTCTTTCCACTTCAGTCTTTCCACTATAGTCTGTCAACTTTAGTCGTTCAACCCTAGTCTTTTCGCTTTAGTCTGTCCACTTAGTCTTTCCACTAGAGTTTGTCCACTTTAGTCTTTCCACTTTAGTCTGTCCACTTTAGTCTTTCCACTTTAGTCATTTCCACTATCGTCTGTCCACTTTAGTCTTTCCACTTTAGTCTGTCCACTTTAGTCTTTCCACTATAGTCTGTCCACTTTAGTCTTTCCACTATAGTCCGTCCACTTTAGTCTTTCCACTTTAGTCTTTCCACTTTAGTCTGTCCACTTTAGTCTTTCCACTATAGTCTGTCCACTTAAGTCTTTCCACTTTAGTCTTTCCACTTTATTCTCTCCACTTCAGTGTGTACACTTTAGTTTGTCCACTGAGTCTTTCCACTTCAATCTTTCCACTATAGTCTGTCCACTTGAGACTTTCCACTTTAGTCTTTCCACTATAGTCTTTCCACTTCAGTCTGTCCACTTTAGTCTTTCCACTATAGTCTGTCCACTTTAGTCTTTCCACTATAGTCCGTCCACTTTAGTCTTTCCACTTTAGTCTTTCCACTTTAGTCTGTCCACTTTAGTCTTTCCACTATAGTCTGTCCACTTGAGTCTTTCCACTTTAGTCTTTCCACTTTATTCTCTCCACTTCAGTGTGTACACTTTAGTTTGTCCACTGAGTCTTTCCACTTCAATCTTTCCACTATAGTGTGTCCACTTTAGTCTTTCCACTTTAGTCTTTCCACTATAGTCTTTCCACTTCAGTTTGTCCACTTTAGTCTTTCCACTATAGTCTGTCCACTTTAGTCTTTCCACTGTAGTCTTTCCACTATAGTGTGTCCACTTAGTCTTTCCACTTCAGTCTTTCCACTATAGTCTGTCCACTTTAGTCTTTCCACTTTAGTCTTTCCACTATAGTGTCCACTTTATTCTGTCCACTACAGTCTTTCCACTTTAGTCTTTCCACTATTCTCTGTCCACTTTAGTCTTTCCACTATAGTCTCCACTTTATTCTGTCCACTACAGTCTTTCCACTATAGTCTTTCCACTATAGTCTGTCCACTTTAGTCTTTCCACTATTCTCTGTCCACTTTAGTCTTTCCACTATAGTTTCCACTTTATTCTGTCCACTACAGTCTTTCCACTATAGTCTTTCCACTATAGTCTGTCTACTTTAGTCTTTCCAATTTATTTTTTCCACTTTAGTCTGTCCACTTAAGTCTTTCCACTATAGTCTGTCCACTTTAGTCTTTCCACTTTAGTCTTTCCACTATAGTCTCCACTTTATTCTGGCCACTACAGTCTTTCCACTATAGTCTTTCCACTACAGTCTGTCCACTTTAGTCTTTCCACTATTCTCAGTCCACTTTAGTCTTTTCACTATAGTCTCTACTTTATTCTGTCCACTATAGTCTTTCCACTATTCTCTGTCCACTTTAGTCTTTCCACTTTAGTCTTTCCACTATAGTCTCCACTTTATTCTGGCCACTACAGTCTTTCCACTATAGTCTTTCCACTATAGTCTTTCCACTTTAGTCTTCCCACTATTCTCTGTCCACTTTAGTCTTTCCACGATAGTCTCCACTTTATTCTGTCCACTACAGTCTTTCCACTATAGTCTGTCCACTTTAGTTTTTCCAAGTTAGTTTTTCCACTTTGGTCTGTCCACTTCAGTCTTTCCACTATAGTCTGTCCACTTTAGTCTTTCCACTTTAGTCTTTCCACTATAGTCTCCACTTTATTCTGGCCACTACAGTCTTTCCACTATAGTCTGTCCACTTTAGTCTTTCCACTATTCTCTGTCCACTTTAGTCTTTTCACTATAGTCTCCACTTTATTCTGTCCACTACAGTCTTTCCACTATAGTCTTTCAACTATAGTCTGTCCATTTTAGTCTTTCCACTTTAGTCTTTCCACTATAGTCTCCACTTTATTCTGTCCACTACAGTCTTTCCACTATTCTCTGTCCACTTTAGTCTTTCCACTATAGTCTCCACTTTATTCTGTCCACTACAGTCTCTCCACTATAGTCTTTCCACTATAGTCTGTCCACTTTAGTCTTTCTACTATTCTCTGTCCACTTTAGTCTTTCCACTATACTCTCCACTTTATTCTGTCCACTACAGTCTTTCCACTATAGTCTTTCACTATAGTCTGTCCACTTTAGTCTTTCCACTTTAGTCTTTCCACTTTAGTCTGTCCACTTTAGTCTTTCCACTATAGTCTGTCCACTTTAGTCTTTCCACTATTCTCTGTCCACTTTAGTCTTTCCATTATAGTCTCCACTTTATTCTGTCCACTACAGTCTTTCCACTATAGTCTTTCCACTATAGTCTGTCCACTTTAGTCTTTCCAGTACAGTCTTTCCACTTTAGTCTGTCCACTTTAGTCTTTCCACTATAGTCTGTCCACTTTGGTCTTTCCACTTTAGTCTTTCCGCTTTAGTCTGTCCACTTTAGTCTGTCCACTTTAGTCTTTCCACTTTAGTCATTTCCACTATCTTCTGTCCACTTTAGTCTTTCCACTTTAGTCTGTCCACTTTAGTCTTTCCACTATAGTCTGTCCACTTTAGTCTTTCCACTATAGTCTGTCCACTTTAGTCTTTCCACTTTATTCTTTCCACTTTAGTCTTTCCACTATAGTCTCCACTTTATTCTGTCCACTACAGTCTTTCCACTATAGTCTTTCCACTATAGTCTGTCCACTTTAGTCTTTCCACTTTAGTCTTTCCACTTTAGTCTGTCCACTTTAGTCTTTCCACTATAGTCTGTCCACTTTGGTCTTTCCACTTTAGTCTTCCCACTATAGTCTGTCCACTTTAGTCTTTCCACTATTCTCTGTCCACTTTTAGTCTTTCCACTTTAGTCTGTCCACTTTAGTCTTTCCACTATAGTCTGTCCACTTTAGTTCTTTCAACTATTCTCTGTCCACTTTAGTCTTTCCACTTATGTCTTTCCACTATAGTCTCCACTTTATTCTGTCCACTACAGTCTTTCCACTATAGTCTTTCCACTATAGTCTTTCCACTTTAGTCTGTCCACTTTAGTCTTTCCACTATAGTCTGTCCACTTTGGTCTTTCCACTTTAGTCTTTCCGCTTTAGTCTGTCCACTTTAGTCTGTCCACTTTAGTCTTTCCACTATAGTCTTTCCACTATAGTTTGTCCACTTTAGTCTTTCCACTTTAGTCTTTCCACTTTAGTCTGTCCACTTTAGTCTTTCCACTATAGTCTTTCCACTTTAGTCTTTCCACTATTCTCTGTCCACTTTAGTCTTTCCACTTTAGTCTTTCCACTATAGTCTCCACTTTATTCTGTCCACTACAGTCTTTCCACTATAGTCTTTCCACTGTAGTCTGTCCACTTTAGTCTTTCCACTTTAGTCTTTCCACTTTAGTCTGTCCACTTTAGTCTTTCCACTATAGTCTGTCCACTTTGGTCTTTCCACTTTAGTCTTTCCACTTTAGTCTTTCCACTATAGTATCCACTTTATTCTGTCCACTACAGTCTCTCCACTATAGTCTTTCCACTATAGTCTTTCCACTTTAGTCTTTCCACTACAGTCTTTCCACTATAGTCTTTCCACTATAGTCTGTCCACTTTAGTCTTTCCACTATTCTCTGTCCACTTTAGTCTTTCCACTATAGTTTCCACTTTATTCTGTCCACTACAGTCTTTCCACTATAGTCTTTCCACTATAGTCTGTCTACTTTAGTCTTTCCAATTTATTTTTTCCACTTTAGTCTGTCCACTTAAGTCTTTCCACTATAGTCTGTCCACTTTAGTCTTTCCACTTTAGTCTTTCCACTATAGTCTCCACTTTATTCTGGCCACTACAGTCTTTCCACTATAGTCTTTCCACTACAGTCTGTCCACTTTAGTCTTTCCACTATTCTCAGTCCACTTTAGTCTTTTCACTATAGTCTCTACTTTATTCTGTCCACTATAGTCTTTCCACTATTCTCTGTCCACTTTAGTCTTTCCACTTTAGTCTTTCCACTATAGTCTCCACTTTATTCTGGCCACTACAGTCTTTCCACTATAGTCTTTCCACTATAGTCTTTCCACTTTAGTCTTCCCACTATTCTCTGTCCACTTTAGTCTTTCCACGATAGTCTCCACTTTATTCTGTCCACTACAGTCTTTCCACTATAGTCTGTCCACTTTAGTTTTTCCAAGTTAGTTTTTCCACTTTGGTCTGTCCACTTCAGTCTTTCCACTATAGTCTGTCCACTTTAGTCTTTCCACTTTAGTCTTTCCACTTTAGTCTGTCCACTTTAGTCTTTCCACTATAGTCTGTCCACTTTAGTCTTTCCACTATTCTCTGTCCACTTTAGTCTTTCCATTATAGTCTCCACTTTATTCTGTCCACTACAGTCTTTCCACTATAGTCTTTCCACTATAGTCTGTCCACTTTAGTCTTTCCAGTACAGTCTTTCCACTTTAGTCTGTCCACTTTAGTCTTTCCACTATAGTCTGTCCACTTTGGTCTTTCCACTTTAGTCTTTCCGCTTTAGTCTGTCCACTTTAGTCTGTCCACTTTAGTCTTTCCACTTTAGTCATTTCCACTATCTTCTGTCCACTTTAGTCTTTCCACTTTAGTCTGTCCACTTTAGTCTTTCCACTATAGTCTGTCCACTTTAGTCTTTCCACTATAGTCTGTCCACTTTAGTCTTTCCACTTTATTCTTTCCACTTTAGTCTTTCCACTATAGTCTCCACTTTATTCTGTCCACTACAGTCTTTCCACTATAGTCTTTCCACTATAGTCTGTCCACTTTAGTCTTTCCACTTTAGTCTTTCCACTTTAGTCTGTCCACTTTAGTCTTTCCACTATAGTCTGTCCACTTTGGTCTTTCCACTTTAGTCTTCCCACTATAGTCTGTCCACTTTAGTCTTTCCACTATTCTCTGTCCACTTTTAGTCTTTCCACTTTAGTCTGTCCACTTTAGTCTTTCCACTATAGTCTGTCCACTTTAGTTCTTTCAACTATTCTCTGTCTACTTTAGTCTTTCCACTTATGTCTTTCCACTATAGTCTCCACTTTATTCTGTCCACTACAGTCTTTCCACTATAGTCTTTCCACTATAGTCTTTCCACTTTAGTCTGTCCACTTTAGTCTTTCCACTATAGTCTGTCCACTTTGGTCTTTCCACTTTAGTCTTTCCGCTTTAGTCTGTCCACTTTAGTCTGTCCACTTTAGTCTTTCCACTATAGTCTTTCCACTATAGTTTGTCCACTTTAGTCTTTCCACTTTAGTCTTTCCACTTTAGTCTGTCCACTTTAGTCTTTCCACTATAGTCTTTCCACTTTAGTCTTTCCACTATTCTCTGTCCACTTTAGTCTTTCCACTTTAGTCTTTCCACTATAGTCTCCACTTTATTCTGTCCACTACAGTCTTTCCACTATAGTCTTTCCACTGTAGTCTGTCCACTTTAGTCTTTCCACTTTAGTCTTTCCACTTTAGTCTGTCCACTTTAGTCTTTCCACTATAGTCTGTCCACTTTGGTCTTTCCACTTTAGTCTTTCCACTTTAGTCTTTCCACTATAGTATCCACTTTATTCTGTCCACTACAGTCTCTCCACTATAGTCTTTCCACTATAGTCTTTCCACTTTAGTCTTTCCACTACAGTCTTTCCACTATAGTCTTTCCACTATAGTCTGTCCACTTTAGTCTTTCCACTATTCTCTGTCCACTTTAGTCTTTCCACTATAGTTTCCACTTTATTCTGTCCACTACAGTCTTTCCACTATAGTCTTTCCACTATAGTCTGTCTACTTTAGTCTTTCCAATTTATTTTTTCCACTTTAGTCTGTCCACTTAAGTCTTTCCACTATAGTCTGTCCACTTTAGTCTTTCCACTTTAGTCTTTCCACTATAGTCTCCACTTTATTCTGGCCACTACAGTCTTTCCACTATAGTCTTTCCACTACAGTCTGTCCACTTTAGTCTTTCCACTATTCTCAGTCCACTTTAGTCTTTTCACTATAGTCTCTACTTTATTCTGTCCACTATAGTCTTTCCACTATTCTCTGTCCACTTTAGTCTTTCCACTTTAGTCTTTCCACTATAGTCTCCACTTTATTCTGGCCACTACAGTCTTTCCACTATAGTCTTTCCACTATAGTCTTTCCACTTTAGTCTTCCCACTATTCTCTGTCCACTTTAGTCTTTCCACGATAGTCTCCACTTTATTCTGTCCACTACAGTCTTTCCACTATAGTCTGTCCACTTTAGTTTTTCCAAGTTAGTTTTTCCACTTTGGTCTGTCCACTTCAGTCTTTCCACTATAGTCTGTCCACTTTAGTCTTTCCACTTTAGTCTTTCCACTATAGTCTCCACTTTATTCTGGCCACTACAGTCTTTCCACTATAGTCTGTCCACTTTAGTCTTTCCACTATTCTCTGTCCACTTTAGTCTTTTCACTATAGTCTCCACTTTATTCTGTCCACTACAGTCTTTCCACTATAGTCTTTCAACTATAGTCTGTCCATTTTAGTCTTTCCACCTTAGTCTTTCCACTATAGTCTCCACTTTATTCTGTCCACTACAGTCTTTCCACTATTCTCTGTCCACTTTAGTCTTTCCACTATAGTCTCCACTTTATTCTGTCCACTACAGTCTCTCCACTATAGTCTTTCCACTATAGTCTGTCCACTTTAGTCTTTCTACTATTCTCTGTCCACTTTAGTCTTTCCACTATACTCTCCACTTTATTCTGTCCACTACAGTCTTTCCACTATAGTCTTTCACTATAGTCTGTCCACTTTAGTCTTTCCACTTTAGTCTTTCCACTTTAGTCTGTCCACTTTAGTCTTTCCACTATAGTCTGTCCACTTTAGTCTTTCCACTATTCTCTGTCCACTTTAGTCTTTCCATTATAGTCTCCACTTTATTCTGTCCACTACAGTCTTTCCACTATAGTCTTTCCACTATAGTCTGTCCACTTTAGTCTTTCCAGTACAGTCTTTCCATTTTAGTCTGTCCACTTTAGTCTTTCCACTATAGTCTGTCCACTTTGGTCTTTCCACTTTAGTCTTTCCGCTTTAGTCTGTCCACTTTAGTCTGTCCACTTTAGTCTTTCCACTTTAGTCATTTCCACTATCTTCTGTCCACTTTAGTCTTTCCACTTTAGTCTGTCCACTTTAGTCTTTCCACTATAGTCTGTCCACTTTAGTCTTTCCACTATAGTCTGTCCACTTTAGTCTTTCCACTTTATTCTTTCCACTTTAGTCTTTCCACTATAGTCTCCACTTTATTCTGTCCACTACAGTCTTTCCACTATAGTCTTTCCACTATAGTCTGTCCACTTTAGTCTTTCCACTTTAGTCTTTCCACTTTAGTCTGTCCACTTTAGTCTTTCCACTATAGTCTGTCCACTTTGGTCTTTCCACTTTAGTCTTCCCACTATAGTCTGTCCACTTTAGTCTTTCCACTATTCTCTGTCCACTTTTAGTCTTTCCACTTTAGTCTGTCCACTTTAGTCTTTCCACTATAGTCTGTCCACTTTAGTCTTTCAACTATTCTCTGTCCACTTTAGTCTTTCCACTTATGTCTTTCCACTATAGTCTCCACTTTATTCTGTCCACTACAGTCTTTCCACTATAGTCTTTCCACTATAGTCTTTCCACTTTAGTCTGTCCACTTTAGTCTTTCCACTATAGTCTGTCCACTTTGGTCTTTCCACTTTAGTCTTTCCGCTTTAGTCTGTCCACTTTAGTCTGTCCACTTTAGTCTTTCCACTATAGTCTTTCCACTATAGTCTGTCCACTTTAGTCTTTCCACTTTAGTCTTTCCACTTTAGTCTGTCCACTTTAGTCTTTCCACTATAGTCTTTCCACTTTAGTCTTTCCACTATTCTCTGTCCACTTTAGTCTTTCCACTTTAGTCTTTCCACTATAGTCTCCACTTTATTCTGTCAACTACAGTCTTTCCACTATAGTCTTTCCACTGTAGTCTGTCCACTTTAGTCTTTCCACTTTAGTCTTTCCACTTTAGTCTGTCCACTTTAGTCTTTCCACTATAGTCTGTCCACTTTGGTCTTTCCACTTTAGTCTTTCCACTTTAGTCTTTCCACTATAGTATCCACTTTATTCTGCCCACTACAGTCTTTCCACTATAGTCTTTCCACTATAGTCTGTCCACTTTAGTTTTTCCACTTTAGTCCTTCCACTTTAGTCTGTCCACTTTGTTCTTTCCACTATAGTCTGTCCACTTTCGTCTTTCCACTTTAGTCTTTCCACTTTATTCTGTCCACTGCAGTGTGTACACTTTAGTCTGTCCACTGAGTCTTTCCACTTCAGTCTTTCCACTATAGTCTGTCAACTTTAGTCGTTCAACCTAGTCTTTTCGCTTTAGTCTGCCCACTTAGTCTTTCCACTAGAGTTTGTCCACTTTAGTCTTTCCACTTTAGTCTGTCCACTTTAGTCTTTCCACTTTAGTCATTTCCACTATCGTCTGTCCACTTTAGTCTTTCCACTTTAGTCTGTCCACTTTAGTCTTTCCACTATAGTCTGTCCACTTTAGTCTTTCCACTATAGTCCGTCCACTTTAGTCTTTCCACTTTAGTCTTTCCACTTTAGTCTGTCCACTTTAGTCTTTCCACTATAGTCTGTCCACTTGAGTCTTTCCACTTTAGTCTTTCCACTTTATTCTCTCCACTTCAGTGTGTACACTTTAGTTTGTCCACTGAGTCTTTCCACTTCAATCTTTCCACTATAGTCTGTCCACTTGAGACTTTCCACTTTAGTCTTTCCACTATAGTCTTTCCACTTCAGTTTGTCCACTTTAGTCTTTCCACTATAGTCTGTCCACTTTAGTCTTTCCACTATAGTCTTTCCACTTTAGTCTGTCCACTTAGTCTTTCCACTTCAGTCTTTCCACTATAGTCTGTCCACTTTAGTCTTTCCACTTTAGTCTTTCCACTATTCTCTGTCCACTTTAGTCTTTCCACTATAGTCTCCACTTTATTCTGTCCACTACAGTCTTTCCACTATAGTCTTTTCACTATAGTCTATCCACTTTATTCTTTCCAGTATTCTCCGTCCACTTTAGTCTTTCCACTATAGTCTCCACTTTATTCTGTCTACTACAGTCTTTCCACTATAGTCTGTCCACTTTAGTCTTTCCAATTTAGTTTTTCCACTTTGGTCTGTCCACTTCAGTCTTTCCACTATGGTCTGTCCACTTTAGTCTTTCCACTTTAGTCTTTCCACTATAGTCTCCACTTTATTCTGGCCACTACAGTCTTCCCACTATAGTCTTTCCACTATAGTCTGTCACTTTAGTCTTTCCACTATTCTCTGTCCACTTTAGTCTTTTCACTATAGTCTCCACTTTATTCTGTCCACTACAATCTTTCCACTATAGTCTTTCAACTATAGTCTGTCCACTTTAGTCTTTCCACCACTTTAGTCTTTCCACTATAGTCTCCACTTTATTCTGTCCACTACAGTCTTTCCACTATTCTCTGTCCACTTTAGTCTTTCCACTATAGTTTCCACTTTATTCTGTCCACTACAGTCTCTCCACTATAGTCTTTCCACTATAGTATGTCCACTTTAGTCTTTCCACTATTCTCTTTCCACTTTAGTCTTTCAACTATAATCTCCACTTTTTTCTGTCCACTACAGTCTTTCCACTATAGTCTTTCCACTATAGTCTGTCCACTTTAGTCTTTCCACTTTAGTCTTTCCACTTTAGTCTGTCCAATTTAGTCTTTCCACTATAGTCTGTCCACTTTAGTCTTTCCACTATTCTCTGTCCACTTTAGTCTTTCCACTATAGTCTCCACTTTATTCTGTCCACTACAGTCTTTCCACTATAGTCTTTCCACTATAGTCTGTCCACTTTAGTCTTTCCACTTTAGTCTTTCCACTTTAGTCTGTCCACTTTAGTCTTTCCACTATAGTCTGTCCAATTTGGTCTTTCCACTTTAGTCTTTCCGCTTTAGTCTGTCCACTTTAGTCTTTTCCACTTTAGTCTTTCCGTTTAGTCTGTCCACTTTAGTCTTTCCACTTTAGTCTGTAAAGTGGACTAGAGTGGAAAGACTGTAGTGGACAGAATAAAGTGGAGACTATAGTGGAAAGACTAAATTGGAAAGACTTAAGTCGAAAGACTAAAGTGGACAGACTATAGTGGAAAGACTAAAGTGGACAGACTAAAGTGGAAAGACTAAAGTGGAAAGACTAAAGTGGACAGACTAAAGTGGACAGACTAAAGTGGAAAGACTAAAGTGGACAGACTAAACGGAAAGACTAAAGTGGAAAAGACCAAATTGGACAGACTATAGTGGAAAGACTAAAGTGGACAGACTAAAGTGGAAAGACTAAAAGTGGACAGAGAATAGTGGAAAGACTAAAGTGGACAGACTATAGTGGGAAGACTAAAGTGGACAGACTAAAGTGGAAAGACTAAAGTGGAAAGACTACAGTGGAAAGACCAAAGTGGACAGACTATAGTGGAAAGACTAAAGTGGACAGACTAAAGTGGAAAGACTAAAGTGGAAAGACTAAAGTGGACAGACTATAGTGGAAAGACTATAGTGGAAAGACTGTAGTGGACAGAAAGTGGAAAGACTAAAGTGGAAAGACTATAGTGGAAAGACTATAGTGGAAAGACTGTGGTGGCCAGAATAAAGTTAAGACTATAGTGGAAAGACTAAAGTGGAAAGACTAAAGTGGACAGACTATAGTGGAAAGACTGAAGTGGACAGACCAAAGTGGAAAAACTAAATTGGAAAGACTAAAGTGGACAGACTATAGTGGAAAGACTGTAGTAGACAGAGAAAAGTGGAGACTATAGTGGAAAGACTAAAGTGGACGGAGAATAGTGGAAAGGCTAAAGTGGATAGACTATAGTGAAAAGACTATAGTTGAAAGACTGTAGTGGCCAGAATGAAGTGAAGACTATAGTGGAAAGACTAAAGTGGACAGAGAATAATGGAAAGACTAAAGTGGACAGACTATAGTGGAAAGACTATAGTGGACAGACTAAAGTGGAAAGACTAAAGTGGACAGAGAATAGTGGAAAGACTAAAGTGGACAGACTACAGTGGAAAGACTAAAGTGGACGGACTAAAGTGGAAAGACTAAAGTGGAAAGACTAAAGTGGACAGACTATAGTGGAAAGACTAAAGTGGACAGACTAAAGTGGAAAGACTAAAGTGGAAAGACTAAAGTGGACAGACTATAGTGGAAAGACTAAAGTGGACAACTCTAGTGGAAAGACTAAGTGGACAGACTAAAGCGAAAAGACTATAGTGGAAGCGAAAAGACTATAGTGGAAAGACTGTCCACTTCTTGTCCACGTCTTGTCCACTTTAGTCTTTCCACTATAGTCTGTCCACTTTGGTCTTTCCACTGTAGTCTTTCCACTTTACTCTTTCCACTTTAGTCTGTCCACTTTAGTCTTCCCACTATAGTCTGTCCACTTTAGTCTTTCCACTATAGTCTGTCCACTTTAGTCTTTCAACTATTCTCTGTCCACTTTAGTCTTTCCACTTATGTCTTTCCACTATAGTCTCCACTTTATTCTGGCCACTACAGTCTTTCCACTATAGTCTGTCCACTTTAGTCTTTCCACTATTCTCTGTCCACTTTAGTCTTTTCACTATAGTCTCCACTTTATTCTGTCCACTACAGTCTTTCCACTATAGTCTTTCAACTATAGTCTGTCCACTTTAGTCTTTCCACTTTAGTCTTTCCACTATAGTCTCCACTTTATTCTGTCCACTACAGTCTTTCCACTATTCTCTGTCCACTTTAGTCTTTCCACTATAGTCTCCACTTTATTCTGTCCACTACAGTCTCTCCACTATAGTCTTTCCACTATAGTCTGTCCACTTTAGTCTTTCTACTATTCTCTGTCCACTTTAGTCTTTCCACTATACTCTCCACTTTATTCTGTCCACTACAGTCTTTCCACTATAGTCTTTCACTATAGTCTGTCCACTTTAGTCTTTCCACTTTAGTCTTTCCACTTTAGTCTGTCCACTTTAGTCTTTCCACTATAGTCTGTCCACTTTAGTCTTTCCACTATTCTCTGTCCACTTTAGTCTTTCCATTATAGTCTCCACTTTATTCTGTCCACTACAGTCTTTCCACTATAGTCTTTCCACTATAGTCTGTCCACTTTAGTCTTTCCACTACAGTCTTTCCACTTTAGTCTGTCCACTTTAGTCTTTCCACTATAGTCTGTCCACTTTGGTCTTTCCACTTTAGTCTTTCCGCTTTAGTCTGTCCACTTTAGTCTGTCCACTTTAGTCTTTCCACTTTAGTCATTTCCACTATCTTCTGTCCACTTTAGTCTTTCCACTTTAGTCTGTCCACTTTAGTCTTTCCACTATAGTCTGTCCACTTTAGTCTTTCCACTATAGTCTGTCCACTTTAGTCTTTCCACTTTATTCTTTCCACTTTAGTCTTTCCACAATAGTCTCCACTTTATTCTGTCCACTACAGTCTTTCCACTATAGTCTTTCGACTATAGTCTGTCCACTTTAGTCTTTCCACTTTAGTCTTTCCACTTTAGTCTGTCCACTTTAGTCTTTCCACTATAGTCTGTCCACTTTGGTCTTTCCACTTTAGTCTTCCCACTATAGTCTGTCCACTTTAGTCTTTCCACTATTCTCTGTCCACTTTTAGTCTTTCCACTTTAGTCTGTCCACTTTAGTCTTTCCACTATAGTCTGTCCACTTTAGTCTTTCAACTATTCTCTGTCCACTGTAGTCTTTCCACTTATGTCTTTCCACTATAGTCTCCACTTTATTCTGTCCACTACAGTCTTTCCACTATAGTCTTTCCACTATAGTCTTTCCACTTTAGTCTGTCCACTTTAGTCTTTCCACTATAGTCTGTCCACTTTGGTCTTTCCACTTTAGTCTTTCCGCTTTAGTCTGTCCACTTTAGTCTGTCCACTTTAGTCTTTCCACTATAGTCTTTCCACTATAGTCTGTCCACTTTAGTCTTTCCACTTTAGTCTTTCCACTTTAGTCTGTCCACTTTAGTCTTTCCACTATAGTCTGTCCACTTTAGTCTTTCCACTATTCTCTGTCCACTTTAGTCTTTCCACTTTAGTCTTTCCACTATAGTCACCACTTTATTCTGTCCACTACAGTCTTTCCACTATAGTCTTTCCACTGTAGTCTGTCCACTTTAGTCTTTCCACTTTAGTCTTTCCACTTTAGTCTGTCCACTTTAGTCTTTCCACTATAGTCTGTCCACTTTGGTCTTTCCACTTTAGTCTTTCCACTTTAGTCTTTCCACTATAGTCTCCACTTTATTCTGTCCACTACAGTCTTTCCACTATAGTCTTTCCACTATAGTCTGTCCACTTTAGTTTTTCCACTTTAGTCTTTCCACTTCAGTCTGTCCACTTTGTTCTTTCCACTATAGTCTGTCCACTTTCGTCTTTCCTCTTTAGTCTTTCCACTTTATTCTGTCCACTGCAGTGTGTACACTTTAGTCTGTCCACTGAGTCTTTCCACTTCAGTCTTTCCACTATAGTCTGTCCACTTTAGTCGTTCAACCCTAGTCTTTTCGCTTTAGTCTGTCCACTTAGTCTTTCCACTAGAGTTTGTCCACTTTAGTCTTTCCACTTTAGTCTGTCCACTTTAGTCTTTCCACTTTAGTCATTTCCACTATCGTCTGTCCACTTTAGTCTTTCCACTTTAGTCTGTCCACTTTAGTCTTTCCACTATAGTCTGTCCACTTTAGTCTTTCCACTATAGTCCGTCCACTTTAGTCTTTCCACTTTAGTCTTTCCACTTTAGTCTGTCCACTTTAGTCTTTCCACTATAGTCTGTCCACTTGAGTCTTTCCACTTTAGTCTTTCCACTTTATTCTCTCCACTTCAGTGTGTACACTTTAGTTTGTCCACTGAGTCTTTCCACTTCAATCTTTCCACTATAGTCTGTCCACTTGAGACTTTCCACTTTAGTCTTTCCACTATAGTCTTTCCACTTCAGTTTGTCCGCTTTAGTCTTTCCACTATAGTCTGTCCACTTTAGTCTTTCCACTATAGTCTTTCCACTTTAGTCTGTCCACTTAGTCTTTCCACTTCAGTCTTTCCACTATAGTCTGTCCACTTTAGTCTTTCCACTTTAGTCTTTCCACTATTCTCTGTCCACTTTAGTCTTTCCACTATAGTCTCCACTTTATTCTGTCCACTACAGTCTTTCCACTATAGTCTTTTCACTGTAGTCTATCCACTTTAGTCTTTCCACTATTCTCCGTCCACTTTAGTCTTTCCACTATAGTCTCCACTTTATTCTGTCTACTACAGTCTTTCCACTATAGTCTGTCCACTTTAGTCTTTCCAATTTAGTTTTTCCACTTTGGTCTGTCCACTTCAGTCTTTCCACTGTAGTCTGTCCACTTTAGTCTTTCCACTTTAGTCTTTCCACTATAGTCTCCACTTTATTCTGGCCACTACAGTCTTTCCACTATAGTCTTTCCACTATAATCTGTCCACTTTAATCTTTCCACTCTTCTCTGTCCACTTTAGTCTTTTCACTATAGTCTCCACTTTATTCTGTCCACTACAATCTTTCCACTATAGTCTTTCAACTATAGTCTGTCCACTTTAGTCTTTCCACCACTTTAGTCTTTCCACTATAGTCTCCACTTTATTCTGTCCACTACAGTCTTTCCACTATTCTCTGTCCACTTTAGTCTTTCCACTATAGTTTCCACTTTATTCTGTCCACTACAGTCTCTCCACTATAGTCTTTCCACTATAGTATGTCCACTTTAGTCTTTCCACTATTCTCTGTCCACTTTAGTCTTTCAACTATAATCTCCACTTTATTCTGTCCACTACAGTCTTTCCACTATAGTCTTTCCACTATAGTCTGTCCACTTTAGTCTTTCCACTTTAGTCTTTCCACTTTAGTCTGTCCACTTTAGTCTTTCCTCTATAGTCTGTCCACTTTAGTCTTTCCACTATTCTCTGTCCACTTTAGTCTTTCCACTATAGTCTCCACTTTATTCTGTCCACTACAGTCTTTCCACTATAGTCTTTCCACTATAGTCTGTCCACTTTAGTCTTTCCACTTTAGTCTTTCCACTTTAGTCTGTCCACTTTAGTCTTTCCACTATAGTCTGTCCACTTTGGTCTTTCCACTTTAGTCTTTCCGCTTTAGTCTGTCCACTTTAGTCTTTCCACTTTAGTCTGTCCACTTTAGTTTGTCCACTTTAGTCTTTCCACTTTAGTCATTTCCACTATCTTCTGTCCACTTTAGTCTTTCCACGTTAGTCTGTCCACTTTAGTCTTTCCACTATAGTCTGTCCACTTTAGTCTTTCCACTATAGTCTGTCCACTTTAGTCTTTCCACTTTATTCTTTCCACTTCAGTCTTTCCACTATAGTCTCCACTTTATTCTGTCCACTACAGTCTTTCCACTATAGTCTGTCCACTTTAATCTTTCCACTTTAGTTTTTCCACTTTAGTGTGTCCACTTTAGTCTTTCCACTATAGTCTGTCCACTTTGGTCTTTCCACTTTAGTCTTTCCGCTTTAGTCTGTCCACTTTAGTCTTTCCACTTTAGTCTGTCCACTTTAGTCTGTCCACTTTAGTCTTTCCACTTTAGTCATTTCCACTATCTTCTGTCCACTTTAGTCTTTCCACTTTAGTCTGTCCACTTTAGTCTTTCCACTATAGTCTGTCCACTTTAGTCTTTCCACTTTATTCTTTCCAGTTTAGTCACTCCACTATAGTCTCCACTTTATTCTGTCCACTACAGTCTTTCCACTATAGTCTTTCCACTATAGTCTGTCCACTTTAGTCTTTCCACTTTCGTCTTTCCACTTTAGTCTGTCCACTTTAGTCTTTCCACTATAGTCTGTCCACTTTGGTCTTTCCACTGTAGTCTTTCAGCTTTAGTCTGTCCACTTTAGTCTGTCCACTTTAGTCTTCCCACTATAGTCTGTCCACTTTAGTCTTTCCACTATTCTCTGTCCACTTTTAGTCTTTCCACTTTAGTCTGTCCACTTTAGTCTTTCCACTATAGTCTGTCCACTTTAGTCTTTCCACTTTATTCTTTCCAGTTTAGTCACTCCACTATAGTCTCCACTTTATTCTGTCCACTACAGTCTTTCCACTATAGTCTTTCCACTATAGTCTTTCAACTTTAGTCTGTCCACTTTAGTCTTTCCACTATAGTCTGTCCACTTTGGTCTTTCCACTTTAGTCTTTCCGCTTTAGTCTGTCCACTTTAGTCTGTCCACTTTAGTCTTTCCACTATAGTCTTTCCACTATAGTCTGTCCACTTTAGTCTTTCCACTTTAGTCTTTCCACTTTAGTCTGTCCACTTTAGTCTTTCCACTATAGTCTGTCCACTTTAGTCTTTCCACTATTCTCTGTCCACTTTAGTCTTTCCACTTTAGTCTTTCCACTATAGTCTCCACTTTATTCTGTCCACTACAGTCTTTCCACTATAGTCTTTCCACTGTAGTCTGTCCACTTTAGTCTTTCCACTTTAGTCTTTCCACTTTAGTCTGTCCACTTTAGTCTTTCCACTATAGTCTGTCCACTTTGGTCTTTCCACTTCAGTCTTTCCACTTTAGTCTTTCCACAATAGTCTCCACTTTATTCTGTCCACTACAGTCTTTCCACTATAGTCTTTCCACTATAGTCTGTCCACTTTAGTTTTTCCACTTTAGTCTTTCCACTTTAGTCTGTCCACTTTGTTCTTTCCACTATAGTCTGTCCACTTTCGTCTTTCCACTTTAGTCTTTCCACTTTATTCTGTCCACTGCAGTGTGTACACTTTAGTCTATCCACTGAGTCTTTCCACTTCAGTCTTTCCACTATAGTCTGTCCACTTTAGTCGTTCAACCCTAGTCTTTTCGCTTTAGTCTGTCCACTTAGTCTTTCCACTAGAGTTTTTCCACTTTTGTCTTTCCACTTTAGTTTGTCCACTTTAGTCTTTCCACTTTAGTCATTTCCACTATCGTCTGTCCACTTTAGTCTTTCCACTTTAGTCTGTCCACTTTAGTCTTTCCACTATAGTCTGTCCACTTTAGTCTTTCCACTATAGTCCGTCCACTTTAGTCTTTCCACTTTAGTCTTTCCACTTTAGTCTGTCCACTTCAGTCTTTCCACTATAGTCTGTCCACTTGAGTCTTTCCACTTTAGTCTTTCCACTTTATTCTCTCCAATTCAGTGTGTACACTTTAGTTTGTCCACTGAGTCTTTCCACTTCAATCTTTCCACTATAGTCTGTCCACTTGAGTCTTTCCACTTTAGTCTTTCCACTATAGTCTTTCCACTTCAGTTTTTCCACTTTAGTCTTTCCACTATAGTCTGTCCACTTTAGTCTTTCCACTATAGTCTTTCCACTTTAGTCTGTCCCCTTAGTCTTTCCACTTCAGTCTTTCCACTATAGTCTGTCCACTTTAGTCTTTCCACTTTAGTCTTTCCACTATTCTCTGTCCACTTTAGTCTTTCCACTATAGTCTCCACTTTATTCTGTCCACTACAGTCTTTCCACTATAGTCTTTTCACTATAGTCTATCCACTTTAGTCTTTCCACTATTCTCCGTCCACTTTAGTCTTTCCACTATAGTCTCCACTTTATTCTGTCTACTACAGTCTTTCCACTATAGTCTGTCCACTTTAGTCTTTCCAATTTAGTTTTTCCACTTTGGTCTGTCCACTTCAGTCTTTCCACTATAGTCTGTCCACTTTAGTCTTTCCACTTTAGTCTTTCCACTATAGTCTCCACTTTATTCTGGCCACTACAGTCTTTCCACTATAGTCTTTCCACTATTCTCTGTCCACTTTAGTCTTTCCACTATTCTCTGTCCACTTTAGTCTTTTCACTATAGTCTCCACTTTATTCTGTCCACTACAATCTTTCCACTATAGTCTTTCAACTATAGTCTCTCCACTTAATATAGTCTGTCCACTATAGTCTTTCCACTATAGTATGTCCAATTTAGTCTTTCCACTATTCTCTGTCCACTTTAGTCTTTCAACTATACTCTCCACTTTATTCTGTCCACTACAGTCTTTCCACTATAGTCTTTCCACTATAGTCTGTCCACTTTAGTCTTTCCTCTTTAGTCTTTCCACTTTAATCTGTCCACTTTAGTCTTTCCACTATAGTCTGTCCACTTTAGTCTTTCCACTATTCTCTGTCCACTTTAGTCTTTCCACTATAGTCTCCACTTTATTCTGTCCACTACAGTCTTTCCACTATAGTCTTTCCACTATAGTCTGTCCACTTTAGTCTTTCCACTTTAGTCTTTCCACCTTAGTCTGTCCACTTTAGTCTTTCCACTATAGTCTGTCCACTTTGGTCTTTCCACTTTAGTCTTTCCGCTTTAGTCTGTCCACTTTAGTCTTTCCACTTTAGTCTGTCCACTTTAGTTTGTCCACTTTAGTCTTTCCACTTTAGTAATTTCCACTATCTTCTGTCCACTTTAGTCTTTCCACTATAGTCTGTCCACTTTAGTCTTTCCACTATAGTCTGTCCACTTTAGTCTTTCCACTTTATTCTTTCCACTTTAGTCTTTCCACTATAGTCTCCACTTTATTCTGTCCACTACAGTCTTTCCACTATAGTCTTTCCACTATAGTCTGTCCACTTTAGTCTTTCCACTTTAGTCTTTCCACTTAAGTGTGTCCACTTTAGTCTTTCCACTATAGTCTGTCCACTTTGGTCTTTCCACTTTAGTCTTTCCGCTTTAGTCTGTCCACTTTAGTCTGTCCACTTTAGTCTTTCCACTATAGTCTGTCCACTTTTGTCTTTCCACTATTATCTGTCCACTTTAGTCTTTCCACTTTAGTCTGTCCACTTTAGTCTTTCCACTATAGTCTGTCCACTTTAGTCTGTCCACTTTAGTCTTTCCACTATAGTCTGTCCACTTTGGTCTTTCCACTTTAGTCTTTCCGCTTTAGTCTGTCCACTTTAGTCTGTCCACTTTAGTCTTTCCACTATAGTCTTTCCACTATAGTCTGTCCACTTTAGTCTTTCCACTTTAGTCTTTCCACTTTCGTCTGCCCACTTTAGTCTTTCCACTATAGTCTGTCCACTTTAGTCTTTCCACTATTCTCTGTCCACTTTAGTCTTTCCACTTTAGTCTTTCCACTATAGTCTCCACTTTATTCTGTCCACTACTGTCTTTCCACTATAGTCTTTCCACTATAGTCTGTCCAATTTAGTCTTTCCATTTTAGTCTTTCCACTTTAGTCTTTCCACTATAGTCTGTCCACTTTGGTCTTTCCACTTTAGTTTTTCCGCTTTAGTCTGTCCACTTTAGTCTGTCCACTTTAGTCCGTCCACTTTAGTCTTTCCACTATTCTCTGTCCACTTTAGTCTTTCCACTTTAGTCTGTCCACTTTAGTCTTACCACTATAGTCTGTCCACTTTAGTCTTTCAACTATTCTCTGTCCACTTTAGTGTTTCCACTTTAGTCTTTCCACTATAGTCTCCCCTTTATTCTGTCCACTACAGTCTTTCCACTATAGTCTTTCCACTATAGTCTTTCCACTTTAGTCTGTCCACTTTAGTCTTTCCACTATAGTCTGTCCACTTTGGTCTTTCCACTTTAGTCTTTCCGCTTTAGTCTGTCCACTTTAGTCTGTCCACTTTAGTCTTTCCACTATAGTCTTTCCACTATAGTCTGTCCACTTTGGTCTTTCCACTTTAGTCTTTCCACTTTAGTCTTTCCACTATAGTCTCCACTTTATTCTGTCCACTACAGTCTTTCCACTATAGTCTTTCCACTATAGTCTGTCCACTTTAGTTTTTCCACTTTGTCTTTCCACTTTAGTCTGTCCACTTTAGTTTTTCCACTATAGTCTGTCCACTTTAGTCTTTCCACTTTAGTCTGTCCACTTTAGTCTGTCCACTTTAGTCTTTCCACTTTAGTCATTTCCACTATCTTCTGTCCACTTTAGTCTTTCCACTTTAGTCTTTCCACTTTAGTCTGTCCAATTTAGTCTTTCCACTATAGTCTGTCCACTTTAGTCTTTCCACTATAGTCTGTCCACTTTAGTCTTTCCACTTTAGTCTTTCCACTTTAGTCTTTCCACTATAGTCTGTCCACTTTGGTCTTTCCACTTTAGTCTTTCCACTTTAGTCTGTCCACTTTAGTCTTTCCACTTTAGTCTGTCCACTTTAGTCTTTCCACTATAGTCTGTCCACTTTAGCCTTTCCACTATTCTCTGTCCACTTTAGTCTTTCAACTATAGTCTCCACTTTATTCTGTCCACTACAGTCTTTCCACTATAGTCTTTCCACTATAGTCTGTCCACTTTAGTCTTTCCACTTTAGTCTTTCCACTTTAGTCCGTCCACTTTAGTCTTTCCACTATAGTCTGTCCACTTTGGTCTTTCCACTTTAGTCTTTCCACTTTAGTCTGTCCACTTTAGTCTTTCCACTTTAGTCTGTCCACTTTAGTTTGTCCACTTTAGTCTTTCCACTTTAGTCATTTCCACTATCTTCTGTCCACTTTAGTCTTTCCACTTTAGTCTGTCCACTTTAGTCTTTCCACTATAGTCTGTCCACTTTAGTCTTTCCACTATAGTCTGTCCACTTTAGTCTTTCCACTTTAGTCTTTCCACTTTAGTCTGTCAAATTTAGTCTTTCCACTATAGTCTGTCCACTTTAGTCTTTCCACTATAGTCTGTCCACTTTAGTCTTTCCACTTTAGTCTTTCCACTTTAGTCTTTCCACTATAGTCTCCACTTTATTCTGTCCACTACAGTCTTTCCACTATATTCTTTCCACTATAGTCTGTCCACTTTAGTCTTTCCACTTTAGTCTTTCCACTTTAGTCTTTCCACTTTAGTCTTTCCACTATAGTCTCCACTTTATTCTGTCCACTACAGTCTTTCCACTATAGTCTTTCCACTATAGTCTGTCCACTTTAGTCTGTCCACTTTAGTCTTTCCACTTTAGTCTGTCCACTTAGTCTTTCCACTTTAGTCATTTCCACTATCTTCTGTCCACTTTAGTCTTTCCACTTTAGTCTTTCCACTTTAGTCTGTCCAATTTAGTCTTTCCACTATAGTCTATCCACTTTAGTCTTTCCACTTTAGTCTGTCCAATTTAGTCTTTCCACTATAGTCTGTCCACTTTAGTCTTTCCACTATAGTCTGTCCACTTTAGTCTTTCCACTTTAGTCTTTCCACTTTAGTCTGTCCACATTAGTCTTTCCACTATAGTCTGTCCACTTTAGTCTTTCAACTATTCTCTGTCCACTTTAGTCTTTCCACTTTAGTCTTTCCACTATAGTCTCCACTTTAGTCTTTCCACTATAGTCTGTCCACTTTGGTCTTTCCACTTTAGTCTTTCCGCTTCTGTCCACTTTAGTCTTTCCACTTTAGTCTGTCCACTTTAGTCTGTCCACTTTAGTCTTTCCACTTTAGTCATTTCCACTATCTTCTGTCCACTTTAGTCTTTCCACTTTAGTCTGTCCACTTTAGTCTTTCCACTATAGTCTGTCCACTTTAGTCTTTCCACTATAGTCTGTCCACTTTAGTCTTTCCACTTTATTCTTTCCACTTTAGTCTTTCCACTATAGTCTCCACTTTATTCTGTCCACTACAGTCTTTCCACTATAGTCTTTCCACTATAGTCTGTCCACTTTAGTCTTTCCACTTTAGTCTTTCCACTTTAGTGTTTCCACTTTAGTCTTTCCACTAAAGTCTGTCCACTTTGGTCTTTCCACTTTAGTCTGTCCACTTTAGTCTTTCCACTATAGTCTGTCCACTTTAGTCTGTCCACTTTATTCTTTCCACTATAGTCTGTCCACTTTGGTCTTTCCACTTTAGTCTTTCCGCTTTAGTCTGTCCACTTTAGTCTGTCCACTTTAGTCTTTCCACTATAGTCTTTCCACTATAGTCTGTCCACTTTAGTCTTTCCACTTTAGTCTTTCCACTTTAGTCTGTCCACTTTAGTCTTTCCACTATAGTCTGTCCACTTTAGTCTTTCCACTATTCTCTGTCCACTTTAGTCTTTCCACTTTAGTCTTTCCACTATAGTCTCCACTTTATTCTGTCCACTACAGTCTTTCCACTATAGTCTGTCCAATTTAGTCTTTCCACTTTAGTCTTTCCACTTTAGTGTGTCCACTTTAGTCTTTCCACTATAGTCTGTCCACTTTGGGTCTTTCCACTTTAGTCTTTCCGCTTTAGTCTGTCCACTTTAGTCTGTCCACTTTAGTCTGTCCACTTTAGTCTTTCCACTATTCTCTGTCCACTTTAGTCTTTTCACTGTAGTCCTCCACTTTATTCTGTCCACTACAGTCTTTCCACTATAGTCTTTCAACTATAGTCTGTCCACTTTAGTCTTTCACCACTTTAGACTTTTCCACTATAGTCTCCACTTTATTCTGTCCACTACAGTCTTTCCACTATTCTCTGTCCACTTTAGTCTTTCCACTTTAGTCTGTCCACTTTAGTCTTTCCACTATAGTCTGTCCACTTTAGTCTTTCCACTATAGTCTGTCCACTTTAGTCTTTCCACTTTATTCTTTCCACTTTAGTCTTTCCACTATAGTCTCCACTTTATTCTGTCCACTACAGTCTTTCCACTATAGTCTTTCCACTATAGTCTGTCCACTTTAGTCTTTCCACTTTAGTCTTTCCACTTTAGTGTGTCCACTTTAGTCTTTCCACTATAGTCTGTCCCACTTTGGTCTTTCCACTTTAGTCTGTCCACTTTAGTCTTTCCACTATAGTCTGTCCACTTTAGTCTGTCCACTTTAGTCTTTCCACTATAGTCTGTCCACTTTGGTGTTTTCCACTTTAGTCTTTCCGCTTTAGTCTGTCCACTTTAGTCTGTCCACTTTAGTCTTTCCACTATAGTCTTTCCACTATAGTCTGTCCACTTTAGTCTTTCCACTATTCTCTGTCCACTTTAGTCTTCCACTTTAGTCTGTCCACTTAGTCTTTCCACTATAGTCTGTCCACTTTAGTCTTTCAACTATTCTCTGTGCACTTTAGTCTTTCCACTTTAGTCTTTCCACTATAGTCTCCCCTTTATTCTGTCCACTACAGTCTTTCCACTATAGTCTTTCCACTATAGTCTTTCCACTTTAGTCTGTCCACTTTAGTCTTTCCACTATAGTCTGTCCACTTTGGTCTTCCACTTTAGTCTTTCCGAATTAGTCTGTCCACTTTAGTCTGTCCACTTTAGTCTTTCCACTATAGTCTTTCCACTATAGTCTGTCCACTTTGGTGTTTCCACTTTTGTCTTTCCACTTTAGTCTTTCCACTATAGTCTCCACTTTATTCTGTCCACTACAGTCTTTCCACTATAGTCTTTCCACTATAGTCTGTCCACTTTAGTTTTTCCACTTTGTCTTTCCACTTTAGTCTGTCCACTTTAGTTTTTCCACTATAGTCTGTCCACTTTAGTCTTTCCACTTTAGTCTGTCCACTTTAGTCTGTCCACTTTAGTCTTTCCACTTTAGTCATTTCCACTATCTTCTGTCCACTTTAGTCTTTCCACTTTAGTCTGTCCAATTTAGTCTTTCCACTATAGTCTGTCCACTTTAGTCTTTCCACTATAGTCTGTCCACTTTAGTCTTTCCACTTTAGTCTTTCCACTTTAGTCTTTCCACTATAGTCTCCACTTTATTCTGTCCACTACAGTCTTTCCACTATAGTCTTTCCACTATAGTCTGTCCACTTTAGTCTTTCCTCTTTAGTCTTTCCACTTTAGTCTGTCCACTTTAGTCTTTCAACTATAGTCTGTCCACTTTAGTCTTTCCACTATTCTCTGTCCACTTTGGTCTTTCCACTTTAGTCTGTCCACATTAGTCTTTCCTCTATAGTCTGTCCACTTTAGTCTTTCAACTATTCTCTGTCCACTTTAGTCTTTCCACTTTAGTCTTTCCACTATAGTCTCCACTTTAGTCTTTCCACTATAGTCTGTCCACTTTGGTCTTTCCACTTTAGTCTTTCCGCTTTAGTCTTTCCACTATAGTCTGTCCACTTTAGTCTTTCCACTATTCTCTGTCCACTTTAGTCTTTCCACTTTAGTCTTTCCACTTTAGTCTGTCCACTTTAGTCTGTCCACTTTAGTCTTTCCACTTTAGTCATTTCCACTATCTTCTGTCCACTTTAGTCTTTCCACTTTAGTCTGTCCACTTTAGTCTTTCCACTATAGTCTGTCCACTTTAGTCTTTCCACTATAGTCTGTCCACTTTAGTCTTTCCACTTTATTCTTTCCACTTTAGTCTTTCCACTATAGTCTCCACTTTATTCTGTCCACTACAGTCTTTCCACTATAGTCTTTCCACTATAGTCTGTCCACTTTAGTCTTTCCACTTTAGTCTTTCCACTTTAGTGTGTCCACTTTAGTCTTTCCACTATAGTCTGTCCACTTTGGTCTTTCCACTTTAGTCTTTCCGCTTTAGTCTGTCCACTTTAGTCTGTCCACTTTAGTCTTTCCACTATAGTCTGTCCACTTTTGTCTTTCCACTATTCTCTGTCCACTTAGTCTTTCCACTTTAGTCTGTCCACTTTAGTCTTTCAACTATAGGCTGTCCACTTTAGTCTTTCCACTTTAGTCTTTCCACTTTAGTCTTTCCACTATAGTCTCCACTTTATTCTGTCCACTACAGTCTTTCCACTATAGTGTTTCCACTATAGTCTGTCCACTTTAGTCTTTCCACTTTAGTCTTTCCACTTTAGTCTGTCCACTTTAGTCTTTCCACTATAGTCTGTCCACTTTAGTCTTTCCACTATTCTCTGTCCACTTTAGTCTTTCCACTTTAGTCTGTCCACATTAGTCTTTCCACTATAGTCTGTCCACTTTAGTCTTTCAACTATTCTCTGTCCACTTTAGTGTGTCCACTTTAGTCTTTCCACTATAGTTTGTCCACTTTGGTCTTTCCACTTTAGTCTTTCCGCTTTAGTCTGTCCACTTTAGTCTGTCCACTTTAGTCTTTCCACTATAGTCTGTCCACTTTTGTCTTTCCACTATTCTCTGTCCACTTTAGTATTTCCACTTTAGTCTGTCCACTTTAGTCTTTCCACTATAGTCTGTCCACTTTAGTCTGTCCACTTTAGTCTTTCCACTATAGTCTGTCCACTTTGGTCTTTCCACTTTAGTCTTTCCGCTTTAGTCTGTCCACTTTAGTCTGTCCACTTTAGTCTTTCCACTATAGTCTTTCCACTATAGTCTGTCCACTTTAGTCTTTCCACTTTAGTCTTTCCACTTTAGTCTGTCCACTTTAGTCTTTCCACTATAGTCTGTCCACTTTAGTCTTTCCACTATTCTCTGTCCACTTTAGTCTTTCCACTTTAGTCTTTCCACTATAGTCTCCACTTTATTCTGTCCACTACAGTCTTTCCACTATAGTCTGTCCAATTTAGTCTTTCCACTTTAGTCTTTCCACTTTAGTGTGTCCACTTTAGTCTTTCCACTATAGTCTGTCCACTTTGGTCTTTCCACTTTAGTCTTTCCACTTTAGTCTGTCCACTTTAGTCTTTCCACTTTAGTCTGTCCACTTTAGTCTTTCCACTATAGTCTGTCCACTTTAGCCTTTCCACTATTCTCTGTCCACTTTAGTCTTTCAACTATAGTCTCCACTTTATTCTGTCCACTACAGTCTTTCCACTATAGTCTTTCCACTATAGTCTGTCCACTTTAGTCTTTCCACTTTAGTCTTTCCACTTTAGTCCGTCCACTTTAGTCTTTCCACTATAGTCTGTCCACTTTGGTCTTTCCACTTTAGTCTTTCCACTTTAGTCTGTCCACTTTAGTCTTTCCACTTTAGTCTGTCCACTTTAGTTTGTCCACTTTAGTCTTTCCACTTTAGTCATTTCCACTATCTTCTGTCCACTTTAGTCTTTCCACTTTAGTCTGTCCACTTTAGTCTTTCCACTATAGTCTGTCCACTTTAGTCTTTCCACTATAGTCTGTCCACTTTAGTCTTTCCACTTTAGTCTTTCCACTTTAGTCTGTCAAATTTAGTCTTTCCACTATAGTCTGTCCACTTTAGTCTTTCCACTATAGTCTGTCCACTTTAGTCTTTCCACTTTAGTCTTTCCACTTTAGTCTTTCCACTATAGTCTCCACTTTATTCTGTCCACTACAGTCTTTCCACTATATTCTTTCCACTATAGTCTGTCCACTTTAGTCTTTCCACTTTAGTCTTTCCACTTTAGTCTTTCCACTTTAGTCTTTCCACTATAGTCTCCACTTTATTCTGTCCACTACAGTCTTTCCACTATAGTCTTTCCACTATAGTCTGTCCACTTTAGTCTGTCCACTTTAGTCTTTCCACTTTAGTCTGTCCACTTAGTCTTTCCACTTTAGTCATTTCCACTATCTTCTGTCCACTTTAGTCTTTCCACTTTAGTCTTTCCACTTTAGTCTGTCCAATTTAGTCTTTCCACTATAGTCTATCCACTTTAGTCTTTCCACTTTAGTCTGTCCAATTTAGTCTTTCCACTATAGTCTGTCCACTTTAGTCTTTCCACTATAGTCTGTCCACTTTAGTCTTTCCACTTTAGTCTTTCCACTTTAGTCTGTCCACATTAGTCTTTCCACTATAGTCTGTCCACTTTAGTCTTTCAACTATTCTCTGTCCACTTTAGTCTTTCCACTTTAGTCTTTCCACTATAGTCTCCACTTTAGTCTTTCCACTATAGTCTGTCCACTTTGGTCTTTCCACTTTAGTCTTTCCGCTTCTGTCCACTTTAGTCTTTCCACTTTAGTCTGTCCACTTTAGTCTGTCCACTTTAGTCTTTCCACTTTAGTCATTTCCACTATCTTCTGTCCACTTTAGTCTTTCCACTTTAGTCTGTCCACTTTAGTCTTTCCACTATAGTCTGTCCACTTTAGTCTTTCCACTATAGTCTGTCCACTTTAGTCTTTCCACTTTATTCTTTCCACTTTAGTCTTTCCACTATAGTCTCCACTTTATTCTGTCCACTACAGTCTTTCCACTATAGTCTTTCCACTATAGTCTGTCCACTTTAGTCTTTCCACTTTAGTCTTTCCACTTTAGTGTTTCCACTTTAGTCTTTCCACTAAAGTCTGTCCACTTTGGTCTTTCCACTTTAGTCTGTCCACTTTAGTCTTTCCACTATAGTCTGTCCACTTTAGTCTGTCCACTTTATTCTTTCCACTATAGTCTGTCCACTTTGGTCTTTCCACTTTAGTCTTTCCGCTTTAGTCTGTCCACTTTAGTCTGTCCACTTTAGTCTTTCCACTATAGTCTTTCCACTATAGTCTGTCCACTTTAGTCTTTCCACTTTAGTCTTTCCACTTTAGTCTGTCCACTTTAGTCTTTCCACTATAGTCTGTCCACTTTAGTCTTTCCACTATTCTCTGTCCACTTTAGTCTTTCCACTTTAGTCTTTCCACTATAGTCTCCACTTTATTCTGTCCACTACAGTCTTTCCACTATAGTCTGTCCAATTTAGTCTTTCCACTTTAGTCTTTCCACTTTAGTGTGTCCACTTTAGTCTTTCCACTATAGTCTGTCCACTTTGGTCTTTCCACTTTAGTCTTTCCGCTTTAGTCTGTCCACTTTAGTCTGTCCACTTTAGTCTGTCCACTTTAGTCTTTCCACTATTCTCTGTCCACTTTAGTCTTTTCACTGTAGTCTCCACTTTATTCTGTCCACTACAGTCTTTCCACTATAGTCTTTCAACTATAGTCTGTCCACTTTAGTCTTTCCACCACTTTAGACTTTTCCACTATAGTCTCCACTTTATTCTGTCCACTACAGTCTTTCCACTATTCTCTGTCCACTTTAGTCTTTCCACTTTAGTCTGTCCACTTTAGTCTTTCCACTATAGTCTGTCCACTTTAGTCTTTCCACTATAGTCTGTCCACTTTAGTCTTTCCACTTTATTCTTTCCACTTTAGTCTTTCCACTATAGTCTCCACTTTATTCTGTCCACTACAGTCTTTCCACTATAGTCTTTCCACTATAGTCTGTCCACTTTAGTCTTTCCACTTTAGTCTTTCCACTTTAGTGTGTCCACTTTAGTCTTTCCACTATAGTCTGTCCACTTTGGTCTTTCCACTTTAGTCTGTCCACTTTAGTCTTTCCACTATAGTCTGTCCACTTTAGTCTGTCCACTTTAGTCTTTCCACTATAGTCTGTCCACTTTGGTGTTTCCACTTTAGTCTTTCCGCTTTAGTCTGTCCACTTTAGTCTGTCCACTTTAGTCTTTCCACTATAGTCTTTCCACTATAGTCTGTCCACTTTAGTCTTTCCACTATTCTCTGTCCACTTTAGTCTTCCCACTTTAGTCTGTCCACTTTAGTCTTTCCACTATAGTCTGTCCACTTTAGTCTTTCAACTATTCTCTGTGCACTTTAGTCTTTCCACTTTAGTCTTTCCACTATAGTCTCCCCTTTATTCTGTCCACTACAGTCTTTCCACTATAGTCTTTCCACTATAGTCTTTCCACTTTAGTCTGTCCACTTTAGTCTTTCCACTATAGTCTGTCCACTTTGGTCTTTCCACTTTAGTCTTTCCGAATTAGTCTGTCCACTTTAGTCTGTCCACTTTAGTCTTTCCACTATAGTCTTTCCACTATAGTCTGTCCACTTTGGTGTTTCCACTTTTGTCTTTCCACTTTAGTCTTTCCACTATAGTCTCCACTTTATTCTGTCCACTACAGTCTTTCCACTATAGTCTTTCCACTATAGTCTGTCCACTTTAGTTTTTCCACTTTGTCTTTCCACTTTAGTCTGTCCACTTTAGTTTTTCCACTATAGTCTGTCCACTTTAGTCTTTCCACTTTAGTCTGTCCACTTTAGTCTGTCCACTTTAGTCTTTCCACTTTAGTCATTTCCACTATCTTCTGTCCACTTTAGTCTTTCCACTTTAGTCTGTCCAATTTAGTCTTTCCACTATAGTCTGTCCACTTTAGTCTTTCCACTATAGTCTGTCCACTTTAGTCTTTCCACTTTAGTCTTTCCACTTTAGTCTTTCCACTATAGTCTCCACTTTATTCTGTCCACTACAGTCTTTCCACTATAGTCTTTCCACTATAGTCTGTCCACTTTAGTCTTTCCTCTTTAGTCTTTCCACTTTAGTCTGTCCACTTTAGTCTTTCAACTATAGTCTGTCCACTTTAGTCTTTCCACTATTCTCTGTCCACTTTGGTCTTTCCACTTTAGTCTGTCCACATTAGTCTTTCCTCTATAGTCTGTCCACTTTAGTCTTTCAACTATTCTCTGTCCACTTTAGTCTTTCCACTTTAGTCTTTCCACTATAGTCTCCACTTTAGTCTTTCCACTATAGTCTGTCCACTTTGGTCTTTCCACTTTAGTCTTTCCGCTTTAGTCTTTCCACTATAGTCTGTCCACTTTAGTCTTTCCACTATTCTCTGTCCACTTTAGTCTTTCCACTTTAGTCTTTCCACTTTAGTCTGTCCACTTTAGTCTGTCCACTTTAGTCTTTCCACTTTAGTCATTTCCACTATCTTCTGTCCACTTTAGTCTTTCCACTTTAGTCTGTCCACTTTAGTCTTTCCACTATAGTCTGTCCACTTTAGTCTTTCCACTATAGTCTGTCCACTTTAGTCTTTCCACTTTATTCTTTCCACTTTAGTCTTTCCACTATAGTCTCCACTTTATTCTGTCCACTACAGTCTTTCCACTATAGTCTTTCCACTATAGTCTGTCCACTTTAGTCTTTCCACTTTAGTCTTTCCACTTTAGTGTGTCCACTTTAGTCTTTCCACTATAGTCTGTCCACTTTGGTCTTTCCACTTTAGTCTTTCCGCTTTAGTCTGTCCACTTTAGTCTGTCCACTTTAGTCTTTCCACTATAGTCTGTCCACTTTTGTCTTTCCACTATTCTCTGTCCACTTAGTCTTTCCACTTTAGTCTGTCCACTTTAGTCTTTCAACTATAGGCTGTCCACTTTAGTCTTTCCACTTTAGTCTTTCCACTTTAGTCTTTCCACTATAGTCTCCACTTTATTCTGTCCACTACAGTCTTTCCACTATAGTGTTTCCACTATAGTCTGTCCACTTTAGTCTTTCCACTTTAGTCTTTCCACTTTAGTCTGTCCACTTTAGTCTTTCCACTATAGTCTGTCCACTTTAGTCTTTCCACTATTCTCTGTCCACTTTAGTCTTTCCACTTTAGTCTGTCCACATTAGTCTTTCCACTATAGTCTGTCCACTTTAGTCTTTCAACTATTCTCTGTCCACTTTAGTGTGTCCACTTTAGTCTTTCCACTATAGTTTGTCCACTTTGGTCTTTCCACTTTAGTCTTTCCGCTTTAGTCTGTCCACTTTAGTCTGTCCACTTTAGTCTTTCCACTATAGTCTGTCCACTTTTGTCTTTCCACTATTCTCTGTCCACTTTAGTATTTCCACTTTAGTCTGTCCACTTTAGTCTTTCCACTATAGTCTGTCCACTTTAGTCTGTCCACTTTAGTCTTTCCACTATAGTCTGTCCACTTTGGTCTTTCCACTTTAGTCTTTCCGCTTTAGTCTGTCCACTTTAGTCTGTCCACTTTAGTCTTTCCACTATAGTCTTTCCACTATAGTCTGTCCACTTTAGTCTTTCCACTTTAGTCTTTCCACTTTAGTCTGTCCACTTTAGTCTTTCCACTATAGTCTGTCCACTTTAGTCTTTCCACTATTCTCTGTCCACTTTAGTCTTTCCACTTTAGTCTTTCCACTATAGTCTCCACTTTATTCTGTCCACTACAGTCTTTCCACTATAGTCTGTCCAATTTAGTCTTTCCACTTTAGTCTTTCCACTTTAGTGTGTCCACTTTAGTCTTTCCACTATAGTCTGTCCACTTTGGTCTTTCCACTTTAGTCTTTCCGCTTTAGTCTGTCCACTTTAGTCTTTCCACTTTAGTCTGTCCACTTTAGTCTTTCCACTTTAGTCTGTCCACTTTAGTCTTTCAACTATTCTCTGTCCACTTTAGTCTTTCCACTTTAGTCTTTCCACTATAGTCTCCCCGTTATTCTGTCCACTACAGTCTTTTCACTATAGTCTTTCCACTATAGTTTTTCCACTTTAGTCTGTCCACTTTAGTCTTTCCACTATAGTCTGTCCACTTTGGTCTTTCCACTTTAGTCTTTCCACTTTAGTTTGTCCACTTTAGTCTTTCCACTTTAGTCTGTCCACTTTAGTCTTTCAACTATTCTCTGTCCACTTTAGTCTTTCCACTTTAGTCTTTCCACTATAGTCTCCCCTTTATTCTGTCCACTACAGTCTTTCCACTATCGTCTTTCCACTATAGTCTTTCCACTTTAGTCTGTCCACTTTAGTCTTTCCACTTTAGTTTGTCCACTTTAGTCTTTCAACTATTCTCTGTCCACTTTAGTCTTTCCACTTTAGTCTTTCCACTATAGTCTCCCCTTTATTCTGTCCACTACAGTCTTTCCACTATAGTCTTTCCACTATAGTCTTTCCACTTCAGTCTTTCCACTATAGTCTGTCCACTTTAGTCGTTCAACCCTAGTCTTTTCGCTTTAGTCTGTCCACTTAGTCTTTCCACTAGAGTTTGTCCACTTTAGTCTTTCCACTTTAGTCTGTCCACTTTAGTCTTTCCACTTTAGTCATTTCCACTATCGTCTGTCCACTTTAGTCTTTCCACTTTAGTCTGTCCACTTTAGTCTTTCCACTATAGTCTGTCCACTTTAGTCTTTCCACTATAGTCCGTCCACTTTAGTCTTTCCACTTTAGTCTTTCCACTTTAGTCTGTCCACTTTAGTCTTTCCACTATAGTCTGTCCACTTGAGTCTTTCCACTTTAGTCTTTCCACTTTATTCTCTCCACTTCAGTGTGTACACTTTAGTTTGTCCACTTTAGTCTTTCCACTATAGTCTGTCCACTTTAGTCTTTCCACTATAGTCTTTCCACTTTAGTCTTTCCACTATAGTCTTTCCACTTTAGTCTGTCCACTTAGTCTTTCCACTTCAGTCTTTCCACTATAGTCTGTCCACTTTAGTCTTTCCACTTTAGTCTTTCCACTATTCTCTGTCCACTTTAGTCTTTCCACTATAGTCTTCACTTTATTCTGTCCACTACAGTCTTTCCACTATAATCTTTTCACTATAGTCTATCCACTTTAGTCTTTCCACTATTCTCCGTCCACTTTAGTCTTTCCACTATAGTCTCCACTTTATTCTGTCTACTACAGCCTTTCCACTATAGTCTGTCCACTTTAGTCTTTCCAATTTAGTTTTTCCACTTTGGTCTGTCCACTTCAGTCTTTCCACTATAGTCTGTCCACTTTAGTCTTTCCACTTTAGTCTTTCCACTATAGTCCCCACTTTATTCTGGCCACTACAGTCTTTCCACTATAGTCTGTCCACTTTAGTCTTTCCACTATTCTCTGTCCACTTTAGTCTTTTCACTATAGTCTCCACTTTATTCTGTCCACTACAATCTTTCCACTATAGTCTTTCAACTATAGTCTGTCCACTTTAGTCTTTCCACCACTTTAGTCTTTCCACTATAGTCTCCACTTTATTCTGTTCACTACAGTCTTTCCACTATTCTCTGTCCACTTTAGTCTTTCCACTATAGTTTCCACTTTATTCTGTCCACTACAGTCTCTCCACTATAGTCTTTCCACTATAGTATGTCCACTTTAGTCTTTCCACTATTCTCTGTCCACTTTAGTCTTTCAACTATACTCTCCACTTTATTCTGTCCACTACAGTCTTTCCACTATAGTCTTTCCACTATAGTCTGTCCACTTTAGTCTTTACACTTTAGTCTTTCCACTTTAGTCTGTCCACTTTAGTCTTTCCACTATAGTCTGTCCACTTTAGTCTTTCCACTATTCTCTGTCCACTTTAGTCTTTCCACTATAGTCTCCACTTTATTCTGTCCACTACAGTCTTTCCACTATAGTCTTTCCACTATAGTCTGTCCACTTTAGTCTTTCCACTATAGTCTGTCCACTTTGGTCTTTCCACTTTAGTCTTTCCGCTTTAGTCTGTCCACTTTAGTCTTTCCACTTTAGTCTGTCCACTTTAGTTTGTCCACTTTAGTCTTTCCACTTTAGTCATTTCCACTATCTTCTGTCCACTTTAGTCTTTCCACTTTAGTGTGTCCACTTTAGTCTTTCCACTATAGTCTGTCCACTTTAGTCTTTCCACTATAGTCTGTCCACTTTAGTCTTTCCACTTTATTCTTTCCACTTTAGTCTTTCCACTATAGTCTCCACTTTATTCTGTCCACTACAGTCTTTCCACTATAGTCTTTCCACTATAGTCTGTCCACTTTAGTCTTTCCACTTTAGTCTTTCCACTTTAGTGTGTCCACTTTAGTCTTTCCACTATAGTCTGTCCACTTTGGTCTTTCCACTTTAGTCTTTCCGCTTTAGTCTGTCCACTTTAGTCTGTCCACTTTAGTCTTTCCACTATAGTCTGTCCACTTTTGTCTTTCCACTATTATCTGTCCACTTTAGTCTTTCCACTTTAGTCTGTCCACTTTAGTCTTTCCACTATAGTCTGTCCACTTTAGTCTGCCCACTTTAGTCTTTCCACTATAGTCTGTCCACTTTGGTCTTTCCACTTTAGTCTTTCCGCTTTAGTCTGTCCACTTTAGTCTGTCCACTTTAGTCTTTCCACTATAGTCTTTCCACTATAGTCTGTCCACTTTAGTCTTTCCACTTTAGTCTTTCCACTTTCGTCTGCCCACTTTAGTCTTTCCACTATAGTCTGTCCACTTTAGTCTTTCCACTATTCTCTGTCCACTTTAGTCTTTCCACTTTAGTCTTTCAACTATAGTCTCCACTTTATTCTGTCCACTACAGTCTTTCCACTATAGTCTTTCCACTATAGTCTGTCCAATTTAGTCTTTCCACTTTAGTCTTTCCACTTTAGTCTTTCCACTATAGTCTGTCCACTTTGGTCTTTCCACTTTAGTCTTTCCGCTTTAGTCTGTCCACTTTAGTCTGTCCACTTTAGTCCGTCCACTTTAGTCTTTCCACTATTCTCTGTCCACTTTAGTCTTTCAACTTTAGTCTGTCCACTTTAGTCTTTCCACTATAGTCTGTCCACTTTAGTCTTTCAACTATTCTCTGTCCACTTTAGTCTTTCCACTTTAGTCTTTCCACTATAGTCTCCCCTTTATTCTGCCCACTACACTCTTTCCACTATAGTCTTTCCACTATAGTCTTTCCACTTTAGTCTGTCCACTTTAGTCTTTCCACTTTAGTCTTTCCACTATAGTCTCCACTTTATTCTGTCCACTACAGTCTTTCCACTATAGTCTTTCCACTATAGTCTGTCCACTTTAGTTTTTCCACTTTGTCTTTCCACTTTAGTCTGTCCACTTTAGTTTTTCCTCTATAGTCTGTCCACTTTAGTCTTTCCACTTTAGTCTGTCCACTTTAGTCTGTCCACTTTAGTCTTTCCACTTTAGTCATTTCCACTATCTTCTGTCCACTTTAGTCTTTCCAATTTAGTCTTTCCACTTTAGTCTGTCCAATTTAGTCTTTCCACTATAGTCTGTCCACTTTAGTCTTTCCACTATAGTCTGTCCACTTTAGTCTTCCCACTTTAGTCTTTCCACTTTAGTCTTTCCACTATAGTCTCCACTTTATTCTGTCCACTACAGTCTTTCCACTATAGTCTTTCCACTATAGTCTGTCCACACCAAAGACCAAAGTGGACAGACTATAGTGGAAAGACTAAAGTGGACAGACTAAGGTGGACAGACTATAGTGGAAAGACTAAAGTGGACAGACTAAAGTGGAAAGACCAAAGTGGACAGACTATAGTGGAAAGAGTAAAGTGGACATACTATAGTGGAAAAACTAAAGTGGACAGACTAAAGTGGAAAGACAAAGTGGAAAAACTAAAGTGGACAGACTATAGTGGAAAGACTATAGTGGAAAGACTGTAGTGGACAGAATAAAGTGGAGACTATAGTGGAAAGACTAAAGTGGAAAGACTAAAGTGGAAAGACCAAAGTGGACAGACTATAGTGGAAAGACTATAGTGGAAAGACTAAAGTGGAAAGACTGAAGTGGACAGACTATAGTGGAAAGACTGAAGTGGACAGACTAAAGTTGAAAAACTAAAGTGGAAAGACTAAAGTGGACAGACTATAGTGGAAAGACTATAGTGGAAAGACTCTAGTGGACAGAATAACGTGTAGGCTATAGTGGAAAGACTAAAGTGGACAGAGAATAGTGGAAAGACTAAAGTGGACAGACTAAAGTGGACAGACTATATCGGAAATACTGTAGTGGACAGAATAAAGTGGAGAGTATAGTGGAAAGAATAAAGTGGACAGAGAATAGTGGAAAGACTAAAGTGGACAGACTATAGTGGAAAGACAATAGTGGAGAGACTGTAGTGGACAGAATAAAGTGGAGACTATAGTGGAAAGACTAAAGTGGACAGACTGTAGTGGAAAGACTGAAGTGGACAGACTAAAGTAGAAAGACTAAAGTGGACAGAGAATAGTGGAAAGACTCAAGTGGCCAGACTATAGTGGAAAGACTAAAGTGGACAGACTAAAGTGGAAAGACTAAAGTGGACAGACTATAGTGGAAAGACTGTAGTGGACAGAATAAAGTGGAAAGACTATAGTGGAAAGACTGTAGGGGACAGAATAAAGTGGAGACTATAGTGGAAAGACTAAAGTGGACAGAGAATAGTGGAAAGACTAAAGTGGAAAGACTGTAGTGGACAGAATAAAGTGGAAAGACTAAAGTGGAAAGACTATAGTGGAAAAACTATAGTGGAAAGACTGTAGTGGACAGAATAAAGTGGAGACTATAGTGGAAAGACTAAAGTGGACAGAGAATAGTGGAAAGACTAAAGTGGACAGACTATAGTGGATAGACTGTAGTGGACAGAATAAAGTGGAGACTATAGTGGAAAGACTAAAGTGGAAATACTAAAGTGGACAGAGAATAGTGGAAAGACTAAAGTGGACAGACTATAGCGGAAAGACTAAAGTGTACAGACTAAAGTGGAAAGACTAAAGTGGAAAGACAAAAGTGGACAGACTAAAGTGGACAGACTAAAGTGGAAATACTATAGTGGTCAGACTCTAGTGGAAAGACTAAGTGGACAGACTAAAGCGGAAAGACTAAAGTGGAAAGACTAAAGTGGAAAGACTAAAGTGGACAGAGAGTAGTGGAAAGACTAAAGTGGACAGACTATAGTGGAAAGACTATAGTGGAAAGACTGTAGTGGACAGAATAAAGTGGAGACTATAGTGGAATGACTAAAGTTGACAGAGAATAGTGGAAAGAATGTAGTGGACAGACTATAGTGGAAGGACTAAAGTGGAAAGACTACAGTGAACAGACGATAGTGGAAATGACTAAAGTGGAAAGACTAAAGTGGACAGACTAAAGTGGACAGACTAAATTGGAAAGACTAAAGTTGACAGACTATAGTGGAAAGACGGAAGTGGAAAGACTAAGTGGAAAGACTAAAGTGGACAGACTATAGTGGAAAGACTGTAGTGGACAGAATAAAGTGGAGACTATAGTGGAAAGACTAAAGTGGACAGACTAAAGTGGAAAGACTAAAGTGGACAGACTAAAGTGGAAAGACTAAAGTGGACAGACTCTAGTGGAAAGACTGAAGTGGAAAGACTAAGTGGACAGACTAAAGCGGAAAGACTAAAGTGGAAAGACTAAAGTAGACAGACTATAGTGGGAAGACTAAAGTGGACAGACTAAAGTGGAAAGACTAAAGTGGAAAGACTAAAGTGGACAGACTATAGTTGAAAGACTATAGTGGAAAGACTGTAGTGGACAGAATAAAGTGGAGACTATAATGGAGACTAAAGTGGAAAGACTAAAGTGGAAAGACTAAAGTGGACAGAGAATAGTGGAAAGACTAAAGTGGACAGGCTATAGTGGAAAGACTAAAGTGGACAGACTAAAGTGGAAAGAATAAAGTGGAAAGACTAAAGTGGACAGACTATAGTTGAAAGACTATAGTGGAAAGACTGTAGTGGACAGAATAAAGTGGAGGCTATAGTGGAAAGACTAAAGTGGAAAGACTAAAGTGGACAGAGAATAGTGGAAAGACTAAAGTGGACAGGTTATAGTGGAAAGACTAAAGTGGGCAGACTAAAGTGGAAAGACTAAAGTGGAAATACTAAAGTGGACAGAGAATAGTGGAAAGACTAAAGTGGAAAGACTGTAGTGGACAGAAGAAAGTGGAGACTATAGTGGAAAGACTAAAGTGGACAGACTATAGTGGAAAGACTGTAGTGGACATAATAAAGTGGAGACTATAGTGGAAAGACTAAAGTGGAAAGACTAAAGTGGACAGACTATAGTGAAAAGACTATAGTGGAAAGACTGTAGTGGACAGAATAAAGTGGAGACTATAGTGGAAAGCCTAAAGTGGACAGAGAATAGTTGAAAGACTAAAGTTGACAGACTATAGTGGAAAGACTATAGTGGAAAGACTGTAGTGGACAGAATAAAGTGGAGACTACAGTGGAAAGACTAAACTGGACAGAGAATAGTGGAAAGACTAAAGTGGACAGACTATAGTGGAAAGACTTGACTTACTTGACTTACTTTATTTACTACTAAATACAAAATAAACTATAAAAACACGCAACCGCCCGGGGAAGGCTCAAGAAGCCTGATGATGGACGACTGCAATCCTCTGATTCTCAACCTATATCAAATTTCATAGAAAAAAGAAAAAAAAGAAGGACAAGAACACTCTCTCTCAATTAACCTTTAATACGAAAATTTAAAAAGAAAAAAAAAAGAAATCTAAGAAAAAAGAAAAAAAAAAAAAAAAAAAAAAAATAAGAAAATTAACTCCCTTCTCCCAATAAATGTTTTTTAAGTTTTACTTTAAATGACCCAATGTGTTCAGCCTCCCGAATGACAACTGGGATATCATTCCAAATAGTCGGAGCTAGATACCTAATTCCGAAAGCTGCACGTGTGGTGTCTCGGTACTCAACAACAAAATTATCCGCCTCTCTAGTCGCATACCTGTGGAGTGAACGATTTGCGCGAAAAAATTCAGTAAAAACTGCAGGACATACATCATTCCAGCATCGATACGCAAAAACAGCAGCTTGATAATCGCGGATCTGACCAATGTTAAACACTCGTAATTTCTTAAAGCATGACGCGGTATCATTCACATTTTCAACATAATTACCAAGAAGACGCACTGTTTTATTTTGTAGAATCTGCACTCTTTTAAAATTTGCGTAGAAATACTAGACCAAAGGACACAACCATAAGAAGTATAAGGCGCAACAATAGTATGATACAATAATAAAAGAACTGATAATGGTAAAGCATGCTTTAATCGACGCAATATTCCCAGACCTCTAGCAACTTTAGCTGCAACAAGATCACTATGGTTCTTCCAAGATAAATTACAATCAAGCTGGAAGCCCAAATAACGCACTTCATGCACCTGTGACAAAGGCCTACCATTAAAAAATATCTCTCTATCAACACTTGGAGGCTTACCAACTCTCCTAAAAATCATAAAATTAGTTTTTTTAACGTTCACTGACAAAAGGCTCAAACTTGTAAATACATAAAATGACTTTAAGACCCTATTTACTTTCAACAACAAATCATCAAGGGATCGACTAGATAGTCTTTCCACTAAAGTCTATCCACTTTAGTCTTTCCACTATTCTCTGTCCACTTTAGTCTTTCCACTATAGTCTCCACTTTACACTACAGTCTTTCCACTATAGTACTATAGTCTGTCCACTTTAGTCTTTCCACTTTAGTCTTTCCACTATTCTCTGTCAACTTTAGTCTTTCCACTTTATTCTGTCCACTATAGTCTTTCCACTATAGTCTTTCCACTATAGTCTGTCCACTTTAGTCTTTCCACTTTAGTCTTTCCACTATAGTCTTTCCACTATAGTCTTTCCACTATAGTCTTTCCACTTTAGTCTTTCCACTTTAGTCTGTCCACTTTAGTCTTTCCACTATAGTCTGTCCACTTTGGTCTTTCCACTTTAGTCTTTCCGCTTTAGTCTGTCCACTTTAGTCTTTCCACTTTAGTCTGTTCACTTTAGTCTGTCCACTTTAGTCTTTCCACTTTAGTCTGTCCACTATCTTCTGTCCATTTTAGTCTTTCCACTTTAGTCGGTCAACTTTAGTCTTTCCACTATAGTCTGCCCACTTTAGTCTTTCCACTATAGTCTGTCCACTTTAGTCTTTGCACTTTAGTCTTTCCACTTTAGTCTTTCCACTATAGTCTCCACTTTATTCTGTCCACTACAGTCTTTCCACTATAGTTTTTCCACTATAGTCTGTCCACTTTAGTCTTTCCACTTTAGTCTTTCCCCTTTAGTCTGTCCACTTTAGTCTTTCCACTATAGACTGTCCACTTTAGTCTTTCCACTATTCTCTGTCCACTTTAGTCTTTCCACCATAGTCTCCACTTTATTCTGTCCACTACAGTCTTTCCACCATAGTCTTTCCACTATAGTCTATCCACTTTAGTCTTTCCACTTTAGTCTTTCCACTTTAGTCTTTCCGCTTTAGTCTGTTTCCACTATAGTACTATAGTCTGTCCACTTTAGTCTTTCCACTTTAGTCTTTCCACTATTCTCTGTCAACTTTAGTCTTTCCACTTTATTCTGTCCACTATAGTATAAAAAGACTGTAGTGGACAGAATAAAGTGGAGACTATAGTGGTAAAGACTAAAGTGGAAAGACTAAACTGGACAGACTATAGTGGAAAGACTGAAGTGGACAGACTAAAGTGGAAAAACTAAAGTGGAAAGACTAAAGTGGACAGACTATAGTGGAAAGACTATAGTGGAAAGACTGTAGTGGACAGAATAAAGTGGAGACTATAGTGGAAAGACTAAAGTGGAAAGACTAAAGTGGACAGACTATAGTGGAAAGACTGAAGTGGACAGACTAAAGTGGAAAAACTAAAGTGGAAAGACTAAAGTGGACAGACTATAGTGGAAAGACTATAGTGGAAAGACTATAGTGGACAGAATAAAGTGGAGACTATAGTGGAAAGACTCCAGTGGATAGACTAAAGTGGACAGACTCTAGTGGAAAGACTAAGTGAACAGAATAAAGTGGAAAGACTAAAGTGGACAGACTATAGTGGAAAGACTATAGTGGAAAGACTAAGTGGACAGACTAAAGCGGAAAGACTAAAGTGGAAAGACTAAAGTGGAAAGACTAAAGTGGACAGACTATAGTGGAAAGACTATGGTGGAAAGACTGTAGTGGACAGAATAAAGTGGAGACTATGGTGGAAAGACTAAAGTGGACAGAGAATAGTAGAAAGACTAAAGTGGACAGTCTATAGTGGAAAGACTAAAGTGGACAGAGAATAGTGGAAAGACTAAAGTGGACAGACTATAGTGGGAAGACTATAGTGGAAAGACTGTAGTGGACAGAATAAAGTGGAGACTATTGTGGAAAGACTAAAGTGGAAAGACTAAAGTTGACAGAGAATAGTGGAAAGACTAAAGTGGAAAGACTGTAGTGGACAGACTATAGTGGAAAGACTATAGTGGAAAGACTAAAGTGGAAAGACTAAAGTGGACAGATAATAGTGGAAAGACTGTAGTGGACAGAAGAAAGTGGAGACTATAGTGGAAAGACTATAGTGGAAAGACTGTAGTGGACAGACTAAAGTTGAGACTATTGTGGAAAGACTAAAGTGGAAAGACTAAAGTGGACAGAGAATAGTGGAAAGACTAAAGTGGACAGACTATAGTGGAAAGACTAAAGTGGACAGACTAAGGTGGAAAGACTAAAGTGGAAAAACTAAAGTGGACAGACTATATTGGAAAGACCATAGCGGAAAGACTAAAGTGGACAGAGAATAGTGGAAAGACTAAAGTGGACAGACTATAGTGGAAAGACTGTAGTGGAAAGACTGTAGTGGACAGAATAAAGTGGAGACTATAGTGGAAAGACTAAAGTGGAAAGACTAAAGTTGACAGAGAATAGTGGAAAGACTAAAGTGGAAAGACTAAAGTGGACAGACTATAGTGGAAAGACTATAGTGGAAAGACTGTAGTGTAAAGTGGAGACTATAGTGGAAAGACTAAAGTGGACAGAGAATAATGGAAAGACTAAAGTGGATAGACTTTAGTGGAAAGACTATAGTATAAAAAGACTGTAGTGGACAGACTAAAGTGGAAAAACTAAAGTGGAAAGACTAAAGTGGACAGACTATAGTGGAAAGACTATAGTGGAAAGACTGTAGTGGACAGAATAAAGTGGAGACTATAGTGGAAAGACTAAAGTGGAAAGACTAAAGTGGACAGACTATAGTGGAAAGACTGAAGTGGACAGACTAAAGTGGAAAAACTAAAGTGGAAAGACTAAAGTGGACAGACTATAGTGGAAAGACTATAGTGGAAATACTATAGTGGACAGAATAAAGTGGAGACTATAGTGGAAAGACTCAAGTGGATAGACTAAAGTGGACAGACTCTAGTGGAAAGACTAAGTGAACAGAATAAAGTGGAAAGACTAAAGTGGACAGACTATAGTGGAAAGACTATAGTGGAAAGACTAAGTGGACAGACTAAAGCGGAAAGACTAAAGTGGAAAGACTAAAGTGGAAAGACTAAAGTGGACAGACTATAGTGGAAAGACTATGGTGGAAAGACTGTAGAGGACAGAATAAGGTGGAGACTATGGTGGAAAGACTAAAGTGGACAGAGAATAGTGGAAAGACTAAAGTGGACAGTCTATAGTGGAAAGACTAAAGTGGACAGAGTAAAGTGGAAAGACTAAAGTGGAAAGACTAAAGTGGACAGACTATAGTGGAAAAACTATAGTGGAAAGACTGTAGTGGACAGAATAAAGTGGAGACTATAGTGGAAAGACTAAAGTGGAAAGACTAAAGTGGAAAGACTAAAGTGGACAGACTATAGTGGAAAGACTAAAGTGGGCAGACTATAGTGGAAAGACTAAAGTTGACCGACTAAAGTGGAAAGACTAAAATGGACAGAAGATAGTGGACAGACTAAAGTGGAAAGACTAAAGTGGACAGACTAAAGTGAACAGACTAAAGTGGAAAGACTAAAGTGGACAGACTAAAGCGGAAAGACTAAAGTGGAAAGACCAAAGTGGACAGACTATAGTGGAAAGACTAAAGTGGACAGACTAAAGTGGAAAGACTAAAGTGGAAAGACTAAAGTGGACAGACTATAGTTGAAAGACTATAGTGGAAAGACTGTAGTGGACAGAATAAAGTGGAGACTATAGTGGAAAGACTAAAGTGGAAAGACTAAAGTGGACAGAGAATAGTGGAAAGACTAAAGTGGACAGACTATAGTGGAAAGCCTAAAGTGGACAGACTAAAGTGGAAAGACTAAAGTGGAAAGACTAAAGTGGACGGACTATAGTGGAAAGACTGTAGTGGACAGAATAAAGTGGAGAGTATATTGGAAAGACTAAAGTGGACAGAGAATAGTGGAAAGACTAAAGTGGACAGACTATAGTGGAAAGACTATAGTGGAAAGACTATAGTGGAAAGAATAAAGTGGAGACTATAGTGGAAAGACTAAAGTGGAAAGACTAAAGTTGACAGAGAATAGTGGAAAGACTAAAGTGAAAAGACTGTAGTGGACAGACTATAGTGGAAAGACTATAGTGGAAAGACTAAAGTGGAAAGACTAAAGTGGACAGATAATAGTGGAAAGACTGTAGTGGACAGAAGAAAGTGGAGACTATAGTGGAAAAACTAAAGTGGAAAGACTAAAGTGGACAGGGAGTATTGGAAAAACTAAAGTGGAAAGACTGTAGTGGATAGAATAAAGTGGAGACTATAGTGGAAAGACTAATTGGAAAGGCTTAAGTGGACAGAGAATAGTGGAAAGACTGAAGTGGACAGACTATAGTGGAAAGACTAAAGTGGACAGACTAAGGTGGACAGACTATAGTGGAAAGACTGAAGTGGACAGACTAAAGTGGAAAAACTAAAGTGGAACGACTAAAGTGGACAGACTATAGTGGAAAGACTATAGTGGAAAGACTGTAGTGGACAGAATAAAGTGGAGACTATTGTGGAAAGACTAAAGTGGAAAGACTAAAGTGGACAGAGAATAGTGGAAAGACTAAAGTGGACAGACTATAGTGGAAAGACTATAGTGGAAAGACTGTAGTGGACAGAATAAAGTTGAGACTATTGTGGAAAGACTAAAGTGGAAAGACTAAAGTGGACAGAGAATAGTGGAAAGACTAAAGTGGACAGACTATAGTGGAAAGACTAAAGTGGACAGACTAAGGTGGAAAGACTAAAGTGGAAAGACCAAAGTGGACAGACTATATTCGAAAGACTATAGCGGAAAGACTAAAGTGGACAGAGAATAGTGGAAAGACTAAAGTGGACAGACTATAGTGGAAAGACTGTAGTGGAAAGACTGTAGCGGACAGAATAAAGTGGAGACTATAGTGGAAAGACTAAAGTGGAAAGACTAAAGTTGACAGAGAATAGTGGAAAGACTAAAGTGGAAAGACTAAAGTGGACAGACTATAGTACTATAGTGGAAAGAGAATAGTGGAAAGACTAAAGTGGATAGACTTTAGTGGAAAGACTATAGTTTAAAAAGACTGTAGTGGACAGAATAAAGTGGAGACTATAGTGGAAAGACTAAGGTGGAAAGACTAAACTGGACAGACTTTAGTGGAAAGACTGAAGTGGATAGACTAAAGTGGAAAAACTAAAGTGGAAAGACTAAAGTGGACAGACTATAGTGGAAAGACTTTAGTGGAAAGACTGTAGCGGACAGAATAAAGTGGAGACTATAGTGGAAAGACTAAAGTGGAAAGACTAAAGTGGACAGACTATAGTGGAAAGACTGAAGTGGACAGACTAAAGTGGAAAAACTAAAGTGGAAAGACTAAAGTGGACAGACTATAGTGGAAAGACTATAGTGGAAAGACTATAGTGGACAGAATAAAGTGGAGACTATAGTGGAAAGACTCAAGTGGATAGACTAAAGTGGACAGACTCTAGTGGAAAGACTAAGTGAACAGAATAAAGTGGAAAGACTAAAGTGGACAGACTATAGTGGAAAGACTATAGTGGAAAGACTAAGTGGACAGACTAAAGCGGAAAGACTAAAGTGGAAAGACTAAAGTGGAAAGACTAAAGTGGACAGACTATAGTGGAAAGACTATGGTGGAAAGACTGTAGTGGACAGAATAAAGTGGAGACTATGGTGGAAAGACTAAAGTGGACAGAGAATAGTAGAAAGACTAAAGTGGACAGTCTATAGTGGAAAGACTAAAGTGGACAGAGAATAGTGGAAAGACTAAAGTGGACAGACTATAGTGGGAAGACTATAGTGGAAAGACTGTAGTGGACAGAATAAAGTGGAGACTATTGTGGAAAGACTAAAGTGGAAAGACTAAAGTTGACAGAGAATAGTGGAAAGACTAAAGTGAAAAGACTGTAGTGGACAGACTATAGTGGAAAGACTATAGTGGAAAGACTAAAGTGGAAAGACTAAAGTGGACAGATAATAGTGGAAAGACTGTAGTGGACAGAAGAAAGTGGAGACTATAGTGGAAAGACTATAGTGGAAAGACTGTAGTGGACAGACTAAAGTTGAGACTATTGTGGAAAGACTAAAGTGGAAAGACTAAAGTGGACAGAGAATAGTGGAAAGACTAAAGTGGACAGACTATAGTGGAAAGACTAAAGTGGACAGACTGAGGTGGAAAGACTAAAGTGGAAAAACTAAAGTGGACAGACTATATTGGAAAGACCATAGCGGAAAGACTAAAGTGGACAGAGAATAGTGGAAAGACTAAAGTGGACAGACTATAGTGGAAAGACTGTAGTGGAAAGACTGTAGTGGACAGAATAAAGTGGAGACTATAGTGGAAAGACTAAAGTGGAAAGACTAAAGTTGACAGAGAATAGTGGAAAGACTAAAGTGGAAAGACTAAAGTGGACAGACTATAGTGGAAAGACTATAGTGGAAAGACTGTAGTGTAAAGTGGAGACTATAGTGGAAAGACTAAAGTGGACAGAGAATAATGGAAAGACTAAAGTGGATAGACTTTAGTGGAAAGACTATAGTATAAAAAGACTGTAGTGGACAGAATAAAGTGGAGACTATAGTGGTAAAGACTAAACTGGACAGACTATAGTGGAAAGACTGAAGTGGACAGACTAAAGTGGAAAAACTAAAGTGGAAAGACTAAAGTGGACAGACTATAGTGGAAAGACTATAGTGGAAAGACTGTAGTGGACAGAATAAAGTGGAGACTATAGTGGAAAGACTAAAGTGGAAAGACTTTAGTGGGCAGAATAAAGTGGAGACTATAGTGGAAAGACTAAAGTGGACAGAGAATAGTGGAAAGACTAAAGTGGACAGACTATAGTGGAAAGACTAAAGTGGACAGACTAAAGTGGACAGACTATAGTGGAAAGACTATAGTGGAAAAACTGTAGTGGACAGAAGAAAGTGGAGACTATAGTGGAAAGACTAAAGTGGACAGACTATAGTGGAAAGACTGTAGTGTACAGAATAAAGTGGAGAGTATAGTGGAAAGAATAAAGTGGACAGAGAATAGTGGAAAGACTAAAGTGGACAGACTATAGTGGAAAGACTAAAGTGGAAAGACTGTAGTGGACAGAATAAAGTGGAAAGACTATAATGGAAAGACTGTAGTGGACAGAATAAAGTGGAGACCATAGTGGAAAGACTAAAGTGGACAGAGAATAGTGGAAAGACTAAAGTGGACAGACTATAGTGGAAAGACTACAGTGGACAGACTAAAGTGGAAAGACTAAAGTGGAAAGACTAAAGTGGAAAGACTATAGTGGAAAGACTGTAGTGGACAGAATAAAGTGGAGACTATTTTGGAAAGCCTAAAGTGGACAAAGAATAGTGTAAAGACTAAAGTTGACAGAATAAAGTGGAGAGTATAGTGGAAAGAATAAAGTGGACAGAGAATAGTGGAAAGACTAAAGTGGACAGACTATAGTGGAAAGACTATAGTGGAGAGACTGTAGTGGACAGAATAAAGTGGAGACTATAGGGGAAAGACTAAAGTGGACAGAGAATAGTGGAAAGACTAAAGTGGACAGACTATAGTGGAAAGACTACAGTGGACAGACTAAAGTGGAAAGATTAAAGTGGAAAGACTAAAGTGGAAAGACTATAGTGGAAAGACTGTAGTGGACAGAAT
>JAUPMV010000165.1:0-77123 GCA_030848855.1 Branchinecta sandiegonensis | reverse complement strand
AGTCTGTCCACTACAGTCTTTCCACTATAGTCTTTCCACTATAGTCTGTCCACTTTATTCTATCCACTATTCTCTGTCCACTTTAGTCTTTCCACTTTAGTCTTTCCACTACAGTCTCCACTTTATTCTGTCCACTACAGTCGTTCCACTATAGTCTTTCCACTATAGTCTGTCCACTTTAGTCTTTCCACTATAGTCTTTCTACTTTAGTCTGTCCACTTTAGTCTTTCCACTATAGTCTGTCCATTATAATCTTTCCACTTTAGTCTTTCCGCTTTAGTCTGTCCACTTAGTCTTTCCACTTCAGTCTTTCCACTAGAGTCTGTCCAATTTAGTCTTTCCACTTTAGTCTTTCCACTTTAGTCTGTCCACTTTAGTCTTTCCACTATAGTCTCCACTTTATTCTGTCCACTACAGTCGTTCCACTATAGTCTTTCCACTTAGTCTGTCCACTTAGTCTTTCCACTTCAGTCTTTCCACTAGAGTCTTTCCACTTTAGTCTGTCCACTTTAGTCTTTCCGCTTTAGTCTATCCACTTAGTCTGTCCACTTTAGTCTTTCCACTATAGTCTTTCCACTTTAGTCTTTCCTCTATTCTCTGTCCACTTTAGTCTTTCCACTTTAGTCTTTCCAATATAGTCTCCACTTTCTTCTGTCCATTACAGTCTTTCCACTTTAGTCTTTCCACTTTAGTCTGTCCACTTTAGTCTTTCCACTATAGTCTGTCCACTTTAGTCTTTCCACTATAGTCTGTCCACTTTAGTCTTTCCACTATTCTCTGTCCACTTTAGTCTTTCCACTATAGTCTCCACTTTATTCTGTCCACTACAGTCGTTCCACTATAGTCTTTCCACTATAGTCTGTCCACTTTAGTCTTTCCACTCTAGTCTTTCCACTTTAGTCTGTCCACTTTAGTCTTTCCACTATAGTCTTTCCGCTTTATAGTCTTTATAGTCTCCTATAGTCTGTCCACTTTAGTCTTTCCACTATAGTCTTTCCGCTTTAGTCTGTCCACTTAGTCTTTCCACTTCAGTCTTTCCACTAGAGTCTGTCCACTTTATTCTTTCCACTTTAGTCTTTCCACTTTAGTGTGTCCACTTTAGTCTTTCCACTTTAGTCTGTCCACTTAGTCTTTCCACTTCAGTCTTTCCACTAGAGTCTGTCCACTTTATTCTTTCCACTTTAGTCTTTCCACTTTAGTGTGTCCACTTTAGTCTTTCCACTTTAATCTGTCCACTTTAGTCTTCCACTATAGTCTGTCCACTTTAGTCTTTCCTCTATTCTCTGTCCACTTTAGTCTTTCCACTTTAGTCTTACCGCTATAGTCTCCACTTTAGTCTTTCCACTTTAGTCTTTCCACTATAGTCTCCACTTTATTCTGTCCACTACAATCTTTCCACTATAGTCTTTCCACTTTAGTCTGTCCACTTTAGTCTTTCCTATAGTCTATCCACTTTAGTCTTTCCACTATAGTCTTTCCACTTTAGTCTGTCCACTTAGTCTTTCCACTTCAGTCTTTCCACTATAATCTGTCCACTTTAGTCTTTCCACTTTAGTCTTTCCACTATAGTCTCCACTTTATTCTGTCCACTACAATCTTTACACTATAGTCTTTCCACTAAAGTCTCCACTTTATTCTGTCCACTACAGTCTTTCCACTGTAGTCTTTCCACTATAGTCTGTCCACTTTAGTCTTTCCACTATTCTCTGTCCACTTTAGTCTTTCCACTATAGTCTGTCCACTTTAGTCTTTCCACTTTAGTTTTTCCACTTTAGTCTGTCCACTTCAGTCTTTCCATTATAGTCTGTCCACTTTAGTCTTTCCACTTTAGTCTTTCAATTATAGTCTCCACTTTAGTCTGTCCACTACAGTCTTTCCACTATAGTCTTTCCACTATAGTCTGTCCACTTTAGTCTTTCCACTATTCTCTGTCCACTTTAGTCTTTCCACTATAGTCTCCACTTTATTCTGTCCACTACAGTCTTTCCACTTTAGTCTTTCCACTATTCTCTGTCAACTTTAGTCTTTCCACTATAGTCTCCACTTTATTCTGTCCCCTACAGTCTTTCCACTATAGTCTTTCCACTGTAGTCTGTCCACTTTAGTCTTTCCACTTTAGTCTTTCCATTTTAGTCTGTCCACTTAGTCTTTCCACTATAGTCTGTCCACTTTATTCTTTCCACTATTCTCTGTCCACTTTAGTCTTTCCACCATAGTCTCCACTTTATTCTGTCCACTACAGTCTTTCCACTATAGTCTTTCCACTATAGTCTGTCCACTTTAGTCTTTCCACTTTATTCTGTCCACTACAGTCTTTCCACTTTAGTCTTTCCACTATTCTCTGTCCACTTTAGTCTTTCCACTTTAGTCTTTCCACTATAGTCTCCACTTTATTCTGTCCATTACAGTCTCTCCACTACAGTCTGTCCACTTTAGTCTTTCCCCTATTCTCTGTCCACATTATTCTTTCCACTATACTCTCCACTTTATTCTGTCCACTACAGTCTTTCCACTATAGTCTGTCCACTTTAGTCTTTCCACTTTAGTCTTCCCACTTTAGTCTGTCCACTTTAGTCTTTCCACTATAGTCTGTCCACTTTAGTCTTTCCACTATTCTCTGTCCACTTTAGTCTTTCCACTTTAGTCTTTCCACTATAGTCTCCACTTTATTCTGTCCACTACAGTCGTTCCACTATAGTCTTTCCACTATAGTCTGTCCACTTTAGTCTTTCCACTATAGTCTGTCCACTTTAGTCTTTCCACTATTCTCTGTCCACTTTAGTCTTTCCACTATAGTCTACACTTTATTCTGTCCAATACAGTCTTTTCACTATAGTCTTTCCACTATAGTCTGTCCACTTTAGTCTTTCCACTTTAGTCTGTCCACTTCAGTCTTTCCATTATAGTCTGTCCACTTTAGTCTTTCCACTTTAGTCTTTCCACTATAGTCTCCACTTTATTCTGTCCACTACAGTCTTTCCACTATAGTCTTTCCACTATAGTCTGTCCACTTTAGTCTTTCCACTATTCTCTGTCCACTTTAGTCTTTCCACTATAGTCTACACTTTATTCTGTCCAATACAGTCTTTTCACTATAGTCTTTCCACTATAGTCTGTCCACTTTAGTCTTTCCACTTTAGTCTGTCCACTTCAGTCTTTCCATTATAGTCTGTCCACTTTAGTCTTTCCACTTTAGTCTTTCCACTATAGTCTCCACTTTATTCTGTCCACTACAGTCTTTCCACTATAGTCTTTCCACTATAGTCTGTCCACCTTAGTCTTTCCACTTTAGTCTTTCCACTTTAGTCTTTCCACTATAGTCTCCACTTTATTCTGTCCACTACAGTCTCTCCACTATAGTCTTTCCAATATAGTCTGTCCACTTTAGTCTTTCCACTATTCTCTGTCCACTTTAGTCTTTCCTCTATTCTCTGTCCACTTTAGTCTTTCCACTTTAGTCTTTCAACTATAGTCTCCACTTTCTTCTGTCCATTACAGTCTTTCCACTATAGTCTGTCCACTTTAGTCTTTCCACTTTAGTCTTTCCACTTTAGTCTGTCCACTTTAGTCTTTCCACTATAGTCTGTCCACTTTAGTCTTTCCACTATAGTCTGTCCACTTTAGTCTTTCCACTATTCTCTGTCCACTTTAGTCTTTCCACTTTAGTCTTTCCACTATAGTCTCCACTTTATTCTGTCCACTACAGTCGTTCCACTATAGTCTTTCCACTATAGTCTGTCCACTTTAGTCTTTCCACTCTAGTCTTTCCACTTTAGTCTGTCCACTTTAGTCTTTCCACTATAGTCTGTCCATTATAGTCTTTCCACTTTAGTCTTTCCGCTTTAGTCTGTCCACTTAGTCTTTCCACTTCAGTCTTTCCACTAGAGTCTGTCCACTTTATTCTTTCCACTTTAGTCTTTCCACTTTAGTGTGTCCACTTTAGTCTTTCCACTTTAGTCTGTCCACTTAGTCTTTCCACTTCAGTCTTTCCACTAGAGTCTGTCCACTTTATTCTTTCCACTTTAGTCTTTCCACTTTAGTGTGTCCACTTTAGTCTTTCCACTTTAATCTGTCCACTTTAGTCTTCCACTATAGTCTGTCCACTTTAGTCTTTCCTCTATTCTCTGTCCACTTTAGTCTTTCCACTTTAGTCTTACCGCTATAGTCTCCACTTTAGTCTTTCCACTTTAGTCTTTCCACTATAGTCTCCACTTTATTCTGTCCACTACAATCTTTCCACTATAGTCTTTCCACTTTAGTCTGTCCACTTTAGTCTTTCCTATAGTCTATCCACTTTAGTCTTTCCACTATAGTCTTTCCACTTTAGTCTGTCCACTTAGTCTTTCCACTTCAGTCTTTCCACTATAATCTGTCCACTTTAGTCTTTCCACTTTAGTCTTTCCACTATAGTCTCCACTTTATTCTGTCCACTACAATCTTTCCACTATAGTCTTTCCACTAAAGTCTCCACTTTATTCTGTCCACTACAGTCTTTCCACTGTAGTCTTTCCACTATAGTCTGTCAACTTTAGTCTTTCCACTATTCTCTGTCCACTTTAGTCTTTCCACTATAGTCTGTCCACTTTAGTCTTTCCACTTTAGTTTTTCCACTTTAGTCTGTCCACTTCAGTCTTTCCATTATAGTCTGTCCACTTTAGTCTTTCCACTTTAGTCTTTCAATTATAGTCTCCACTTTAGTCTGTCCACTACAGTCTTTCCACTATAGTCTTTCCACTATAGTCTGTCCACTTTAGTCTTTCCACTATTCTCTGTCCACTTTAGTCTTTCCACTATAGTCTCCACTTTATTCTGTCCACTACAGTCTTTCCACTTTAGTCTTTCCACTATTCTCTGTCCACTTTAGTCTTTCCACTATAGTCTCCACTTTATTCTGTCCCCTACAGTCTTTCCACTATAGTCTTTCCACTGTAGTCTGTCCACTTTAGTCTTTCCACTTTAGTCTTTCCATTTTAGTCTGTCCACTTAGTCTTTCCACTATAGTCTGTCCACTTTATTCTTTCCACTATTCTCTGTCCACTTTAGTCTTTCCACCATAGTCTCCACTTTATTCTGTCCACTTTAGTCTTTCCACTTTAGTCTTTCCATTTTAGTCTGTCCACTTAGTCTTTCCACTATAGTCTGTCCACTTTATTCTTTCCACTATTCTCTGTCCACTTTAGTCTTTCCACCATAGTCTCCACTTTATTCTGTCCACTACAGTCTTTCCACTATAGTCTTTCCACTATAGTCTGTCCACTTTAGTCTTTCCGCTTTAGTCTGTCCACTTAGTCTTTCCACTTCAGTCTTTCCACTAGAGTCTGTCCACTTTATTCTTTCCACTTTAGTCTTTCCACTTTAGTGTGTCCACTTTAGTCTTTCCACTTTAGTCTGTCCACTTAGTCTTTCCACTTCAGTCTTTCCACTAGAGTCTGTCCACTTTATTCTTTCCACTTTAGTCTTTCCACTTTAGTGTGTCCACTTTAGTCTTTCCACTTTAATCTGTCCACTTTAGTCTTCCACTATAGTCTGTCCACTTTAGTCTTTCCTCTATTCTCTGTCCACTTTAGTCTTTCCACTTTAGTCTTACCGCTATAGTCTCCACTTTAGTCTTTCCACTTTAGTCTTTCCACTATAGTCTCCACTTTATTATGTCCACTACAATCTTTCCACTATAGTCTTTCCACTTTAGTCTGTCCACTTTAGTCTTTCCTGTAGTCTATCCACTTTAGTCTTTCCACTATAGTCTTTCCACTTTAGTCTGTCCACTTAGTCTTTCCACTTCAGTCTTTCCACTATAATCTGTCCACTTTAGTCTTTCCACTTTAGTCTTTCCACTATAGTCTCCACTTTATTCTGTCCACTACAATCTTTACACTATAGTCTTTCCACTAAAGTCTCCACTTTATTCTGTCCACTACAGTCTTTCCACTGTAGTCTTTCCACTATAGTCTGTCCACTTTAGTCTTTCCACTATTCTCTGTCCACTTTAGTCTTTCCACTATAGTCTGTCCACTTTAGTCTTTCCACTTTAGTTTTTCCACTTTAGTCTGTCCACTTCAGTCTTTCCATTATAGTCTGTCCACTTTAGTCTTTCCACTTTAGTCTTTCAATTATAGTCTCCACTTTAGTCTGTCCACTACAGTCTTTCCACTATAGTCTTTCCACTATAGTCTGTCCACTTTAGTCTTTCCACTATTCTCTGTCCACTTTAGTCTTTCCACTATAGTCTCCACTTTATTCTGTCCACTACAGTCTTTCCACTTTAGTCTTTCCACTATTCTCTGTCAACTTTAGTCTTTCCACTATAGTCTCCACTTTATTCTGTCCCCTACAGTCTTTCCACTATAGTCTTTCCACTGTAGTCTGTCCACTTTAGTCTTTCCACTTTAGTCTTTCCATTTTAGTCTGTCCACTTAGTCTTTCCACTATAGTCTGTCCACTTTATTCTTTCCACTATTCTCTGTCCACTTTAGTCTTTCCACCATAGTCTCCACTTTATTCTGTCCACTACAGTCTTTCCACTATAGTCTTTCCACTATAGTCTGTCCACTTTAGTCTTTCCACTTTATTCTGTCCACTACAGTCTTTCCACTTTAGTCTTTCCACTATTCTCTGTCCACTTTAGTCTTTCCACTTTAGTCTTTCCACTATAGTCTCCACTTTATTCTGTCCATTACAGTCTCTCCACTACAGTCTGTCCACTTTAGTCTTTCCCCTATTCTCTGTCCACATTATTCTTTCCACTATACTCTCCACTTTATTCTGTCCACTACAGTCTTTCCACTATAGTCTGTCCACTTTAGTCTTTCCACTTTAGTCTTCCCACTTTAGTCTGTCCACTTTAGTCTTTCCACTATAGTCTGTCCACTTTAGTCTTTCCACTATTCTCTGTCCACTTTAGTCTTTCCACTTTAGTCTTTCCACTATAGTCTCCACTTTATTCTGTCCACTACAGTCGTTCCACTATAGTCTTTCCACTATAGTCTGTCCACTTTAGTCTTTCCACTATAGTCTGTCCACTTTAGTCTTTCCACTATTCTCTGTCCACTTTAGTCTTTCCACTATAGTCTACACTTTATTCTGTCCAATACAGTCTTTTCACTATAGTCTTTCCACTATAGTCTGTCCACTTTAGTCTTTCCACTTTAGTCTGTCCACTTCAGTCTTTCCATTATAGTCTGTCCACTTTAGTCTTTCCACTTTAGTCTTTCCACTATAGTCTCCACTTTATTCTGTCCACTACAGTCTTTCCACTATAGTCTTTCCACTATAGTCTGTCCACTTTAGTCTTTCCACTATTCTCTGTCCACTTTAGTCTTTCCACTATAGTCTACACTTTCTTCTGTCCAATACAGTCTTTTCACTATAGTCTTTCCACTATAGTCTGTCCACTTTAGTCTTTCCACTTTAGTCTGTCCACTTCAGTCTTTCCATTATAGTCTGTCCACTTTAGTCTTTCCACTTTAGTCTTTCCACTATAGTCTCCACTTTATTCTGTCCACTACAGTCTTTCCACTATAGTCTTTCCACTATAGTCTGTCCACCTTAGTCTTTCCACTTTAGTCTTTCCACTTTAGTCTTTCCACTATAGTCTCCACTTTATTCTGTCCACTACAGTCTCTCCACTATAGTCTTTCCAATATAGTCTGTCCACTTTAGTCTTTCCACTATTCTCTGTCCACTTTAGTCTTTCCTCTATTCTCTGTCCACTTTAGTCTTTCCACTTTAGTCTTTCCACTATAGTCTCCACTTTCTTCTGTCCATTACAGTCTTTCCACTATAGTCTGTCCACTTTAGTCTTTCCACTTTAGTCTTTCCACTTTAGTCTGTCCACTTTAGTCTTTCCACTATAGTCTGTCCACTTTAGTCTTTCCACTATAGTCTGTCCACTTTAGTCTTTCCACTATTCTCTGTCCACTTTAGTCTTTCCACTTTAGTCTTTCCACTATAGTCTCCACTTTATTCTGTCCACTACAGTCGTTCCACTATAGTCTTTCCACTATAGTCTGTCCACTTTAGTCTTTCCACTCTAGTCTTTCCACTTTAGTCTGTCCACTTTAGTCTTTCCACTATAGTCTGTCCATTATAGTCTTTCCACTTTAGTCTTTCCGCTTTAGTCTGTCCACTTAGTCTTTCCACTTCAGTCTTTCCACTAGAGTCTGTCCACTTTATTCTTTCCACTTTAGTCTTTCCACTTTAGTGTGTCCACTTTAGTCTTTCCACTTTAGTCTGTCCACTTAGTCTTTCCACTTCAGTCTTTCCACTAGAGTCTGTCCACTTTATTCTTTCCACTTTAGTCTTTCCACTTTAGTGTGTCCACTTTAGTCTTTCCACTTTAATCTGTCCACTTTAGTCTTCCACTATAGTCTGTCCACTTTAGTCTTTCCTCTATTCTCTGTCCACTTTAGTCTTTCCACTTTAGTCTTACCGCTATAGTCTCCACTTTAGTCTTTCCACTTTAGTCTTTCCACTATAGTCTCCACTTTATTCTGTCCACTACAATCTTTCCACTATAGTCTTTCCACTTTAGTCTGTCCACTTTAGTCTTTCCTATAGTCTATCCACTTTAGTCTTTCCACTATAGTCTTTCCACTTTAGTCTGTCCACTTAGTCTTTCCACTTCAGTCTTTCCACTATAATCTGTCCACTTTAGTCTTTCCACTTTAGTCTTTCCACTATAGTCTCCACTTTATTCTGTCCACTACAATCTTTCCACTATAGTCTTTCCACTAAAGTCTCCACTTTATTCTGTCCACTACAGTCTTTCCACTGTAGTCTTTCCACTATAGTCTGTCAACTTTAGTCTTTCCACTATTCTCTGTCCACTTTAGTCTTTCCACTATAGTCTGTCCACTTTAGTCTTTCCACTTTAGTTTTTCCACTTTAGTCTGTCCACTTCAGTCTTTCCATTATAGTCTGTCCACTTTAGTCTTTCCACTTTAGTCTTTCAATTATAGTCTCCACTTTAGTCTGTCCACTACAGTCTTTCCACTATAGTCTTTCCACTATAGTCTGTCCACTTTAGTCTTTCCACTATTCCCTGTCCACTTTAGTCTTTCCACTATAGTCTCCACTTTATTCTGTCCACTACAGTCTTTCCACTTTAGTCTTTCCACTATTCTCTGTCCACTTTAGTCTTTCCATTATAGTCTCCACTTTATTCTGTCCCCTACAGTCTTTCCACTATAGTCTTTCCACTGTAGTCTGTCCACTTTAGTCTTTCCACTTTAGTCTTTCCATTTTAGTCTGTCCACTTAGTCTTTCCACTATAGTCTGTCCACTTTATTCTTTCCACTATTCTCTGTCCACTTTAGTCTTTCCACCATAGTCTCCACTTTATTCTGTCCACTACAGTCTTTCCACTATAGTCTTTCCACTATAGTCTGTCCACTTTAGTCTTTCCACTTTATTCTGTCCACTACAGTCTTTCCACTTTAGTCTTTCCACTATTCTCTGTCCACTTTAGTCTTTCCACTTTAGTCTTTCCACTATAGTCTCCACTTTATTCTGTCCATTACAGTCTCTCCACTACAGTCTGTCCACTTTAGTCTTTCCACTATTCTCTGTCCACATTATTCTTTCCACTATACTCTCCACTTTATTCTGTCCACTACAGTCTTTCCACTATAGTCTGTCCACTTTAGTCTTTCCACTTTAGTCTTCCCACTTTAGTCTGTCCACTTTAGTCTTTCCACTATAGTCTGTCCACTTTAGTCTTTCCACTATTCTCTGTCCACTTTAGTCTTTCCACTTTAGTCTTTCCACTATAGTCTCCACTTTATTCTGTCCACTACAGTCGTTCCACTATAGTCTTTCCACTATAGTCTGTCCACTTTAGTCTTTCCACTAGTCCACTTTAGTCTTTCCACTATTCTCTGTCCACTTCAGTCTTTCCATTATAGTCTGTCCACTTTAGTCTTTCCACTTTAGTCTTTCAATTATAGTCTCCACTTTAGTCTGTCCACTACAGTCTTTCCACTATAGTCTTTCCACTATAGTCTGTCCACTTTAGTCTTTCCACTATTCTCTGTCCACTTTAGTCTTTCCACTATAGTCTCCACTTTATTCTGTCCACTACAGTCTTTCCACTTTAGTCTTTCCACTATTCTCTGTCAACTTTAGTCTTTCCACTATAGTCTCCACTTTATTCTGTCCCCTACAGTCTTTCCACTATAGTCTTTCCACTGTAGTCTGTCCACTTTAGTCTTTCCACTTTAGTCTTTCCATTTTAGTCTGTCCACTTAGTCTTTCCACTATAGTCTGTCCACTTTATTCTTTCCACTATTCTCTGTCCACTTTAGTCTTTCCACCATAGTCTCCACTTTATTCTGTCCACTACAGTCTTTCCACTATAGTCTTTCCACTATAGTCTGTCCACTTTAGTCTTTCCACTTTATTCTGTCCACTACAGTCTTTCCACTTTAGTCTTTCCACTATTCTCTGTCCACTTTAGTCTTTCCACTTTAGTCTTTCCACTATAGTCTCCACTTTATTCTGTCCATTACAGTCTCTCCACTACAGTCTGTCCACTTTAGTCTTTCCCCTATTCTCTGTCCACATTATTCTTTCCACTATACTCTCCACTTTATTCTGTCCACTACAGTCTTTCCACTATAGTCTGTCCACTTTAGTCTTTCCACTTTAGTCTTCCCACTTTAGTCTGTCCACTTTAGTCTTTCCACTATAGTCTGTCCACTTTAGTCTTTCCACTATTCTCTGTCCACTTTAGTCTTTCCACTTTAGTCTTTCCACTATAGTCTCCACTTTATTCTGTCCACTACAGTCGTTCCACTATAGTCTTTCCACTATAGTCTGTCCACTTTAGTCTTTCCACTATAGTCTGTCCACTTTAGTCTTTCCACTATTCTCTGTCCACTTTAGTCTTTCCACTATAGTCTACACTTTATTCTGTCCAATACAGTCTTTTCACTATAGTCTTTCCACTATAGTCTGTCCACTTTAGTCTTTCCACTTTAGTCTGTCCACTTCAGTCTTTCCATTATAGTCTGTCCACTTTAGTCTTTCCACTTTAGTCTTTCCACTATAGTCTCCACTTTATTCTGTCCACTACAGTCTTTCCACTATAGTCTTTCCACTATAGTCTGTCCACTTTAGTCTTTCCACTATTCTCTGTCCACTTTAGTCTTTCCACTATAGTCTACACTTTATTCTGTCCAATACAGTCTTTTCACTATAGTCTTTCCACTATAGTCTGTCCACTTTAGTCTTTCCACTTTAGTCTGTCCACTTCAGTCTTTCCATTATAGTCTGTCCACTTTAGTCTTTCCACTTTAGTCTTTCCACTATAGTCTCCACTTTATTCTGTCCACTACAGTCTTTCCACTATAGTCTTTCCACTATAGTCTGTCCACCTTAGTCTTTCCACTTTAGTCTTTCCACTTTAGTCTTTCCACTATAGTCTCCACTTTATTCTGTCCACTACAGTCTCTCCACTATAGTCTTTCCAATATAGTCTGTCCACTTTAGTCTTTCCACTATTCTCTGTCCACTTTAGTCTTTCCTCTATTCTCTGTCCACTTTAGTCTTTCCACTTTAGTCTTTCCACTATAGTCTCCACTTTCTTCTGTCCATTACAGTCTTTCCACTATAGTCTGTCCACTTTAGTCTTTCCACTTTAGTCTTTCCACTTTAGTCTGTCCACTTTAGTCTTTCCACTATAGTCTGTCCACTTTAGTCTTTCCACTATAGTCTGTCCACTTTAGTCTTTCCACTATTCTCTGTCCACTTTAGTCTTTCCACTTTAGTCTTTCCACTATAGTCTCCACTTTATTCTGTCCACTACAGTCGTTCCACTATAGTCTTTCCACTTTAGTCTGTCCACTTTAGTCTTTCCACTCTAGTCTTTCCACTTTAGTCTGTCCACTTTAGTCTTTCCACTATAGTCTGTCCATTATAGTCTTTCCACTTTAGTCTTTCCGCTTTAGTCTGTCCACTTAGTCTTTCCACTTCAGTCTTTCCACTAGAGTCTGTCCACTTTATTCTTTCCACTTTAGTCTTTCCACTTTAGTGTGTCCACTTTAGTCTTTCCACTTTAGTCTGTCCACTTAGTCTTTCCACTTCAGTCTTTCCACTAGAGTCTGTCCACTTTATTCTTTCCACTTTAGTCTTTCCACTTTAGTGTGTCCACTTTAGTCTTTCCACTTTAATCTGTCCACTTTAGTCTTCCACTATAGTCTGTCCACTTTAGTCTTTCCTCTATTCTCTGTCCACTTTAGTCTTTCCACTTTAGTCTTACCGCTATAGTCTCCACTTTAGTCTTTCCACTTTAGTCTTTCCACTATAGTCTCCACTTTATTCTGTCCACTACAATCTTTCCACTATAGTCTTTCCACTTTAGTCTGTCCACTTTAGTCTTTCCTATAGTCTATCCACTTTAGTCTTTCCACTATAGTCTTTCCACTTTAGTCTGTCCACTTAGTCTTTCCACTTCAGTCTTTCCACTATAATCTGTCCACTTTAGTCTTTCCACTTTAGTCTTTCCACTATAGTCTCCACTTTATTCTGTCCACTACAATCTTTCCACTATAGTCTTTCCACTAAAGTCTCCACTTTATTCTGTCCACTACAGTCTTTCCACTGTAGTCTTTCCACTATAGTCTGTCAACTTTAGTCTTTCCACTATTCTCTGTCCACTTTAGTCTTTCCACTATAGTCTGTCCACTTTAGTCTTTCCACTTTAGTTTTTCCACTTTAGTCTGTCCACTTCAGTCTTTCCATTATAGTCTGTCCACTTTAGTCTTTCCACTTTAGTCTTTCAATTATAGTCTCCACTTTAGTCTGTCCACTACAGTCTTTCCACTATAGTCTTTCCACTATAGTCTGTCCACTTTAGTCTTTCCACTATTCTCTGTCCACTTTAGTCTTTCCACTATAGTCTCCACTTTATTCTGTCCACTACAGTCTTTCCACTTTAGTCTTTCCACTATTCTCTGTCCACTTTAGTCTTTCCACTATAGTCTCCACTTTATTCTGTCCCCTACAGTCTTTCCACTATAGTCTTTCCACTGTAGTCTGTCCACTTTAGTCTTTCCACTTTAGTCTTTCCATTTTAGTCTGTCCACTTAGTCTTTCCACTATAGTCTGTCCACTTTATTCTTTCCACTATTCTCTGTCCACTTTAGTCTTTCCACCATAGTCTCCACTTTATTCTGTCCACTACAGTCTTTCCACTATAGTCTTTCCACTATAGTCTGTCCACTTTAGTCTTTCCACTTTATTCTGTCCACTACAGTCTTTCCACTTTAGTCTTTCCACTATTCTCTGTCCACTTTAGTCTTTCCACTTTAGTCTTTCCACTATAGTCTCCACTTTATTCTGTCCATTACAGTCTCTCCACTACAGTCTGTCCACTTTAGTCTTTCCACTATTCTCTGTCCACATTATTCTTTCCACTATACTCTCCACTTTATTCTGTCCACTACAGTCTTTCCACTATAGTCTGTCCACTTTAGTCTTTCCACTTTAGTCTTCCCACTTTAGTCTGTCCACTTTAGTCTTTCCACTATAGTCTGTCCACTTTAGTCTTTCCACTATTCTCTGTCCACTTTAGTCTTTCCACTTTAGTCTTTCCACTATAGTCTCCACTTTATTCTGTCCACTACAGTCGTTCCACTATAGTCTTTCCACTATAGTCTGTCCACTTTAGTCTTTCCACTAGTCCACTTTAGTCTTTCCACTATTCTCTGTCCACTTTAGTCTTTCCACTATAGTCTACACTTTATTCTGTCCAATACAGTCTTTTCACTATAGTCTTTCCACTATAGTCTGTCCACTTTAGTCTTTCCACTTTAGTCTGTCCACTTCAGTCTTTCCATTATAGTCTGTCCACTTTAGTCTTTCCACTTTAGTCTTTCCACTATAGTCTCCACTTTATTCTGTCCACTACAGTCTTTCCACTATCCACTTCGGGATTAGTCGTGAACATGTCCATCGTCTTTTAGCTAACGTCCTTTATGACTGCGATAAGCGTGGTGAGAAGCTAGTCCTAGCCGGCCATGATGTCAGCAGGGCATTCGACTCCGGTATACACGCCCATCTGCTGCTGTGTGTCTTCAAGCGGGGACTCGAGAAGTCCATTGTATTACCTCTCAGAAATTTGTATAGTAAGCTCAAAGTTAAAGTTAAAGTTCCGTCAGCACTTGGGCCTGTTGTTTCTGATGCTGTTGTGCCAGTCCGTAAGGGAATCCGTCAAGGGGCGATCACTTCTCCGCCAGTTTACAATAACAGTATAATTGAGGCGCAAGAAGTAGTGTGTATTTGTTGTATTTTTCGTGGTTTAGATAATTCTTTAGTAAATTATGCGGATGATATTTTGAATCTGAGCCGGTACGTTAAGCCGATTGAAGAAAATTTTGCCGCCCTTTCAGAGTCTTATTCTAACATAGGTCTAACTTTCAATGAAAGTAAAAGCGAGGTGCTTATCTTTAATGGGGAAAAGGAAGCTGATAATATTTCTGTTAAGCTTGGCAGCCAGTATATTGTCCCTACAGGTTGCCTCACATATCTTGGTCTGCCTTTCCACTCAGACCTAAAATCGACAAGGCTTGGTCTAGTCACCGACTTTTCAGAAAAAGTACGGAAGTGTTACGGTACCCTAGTTTCTTGTAAGTGCGTGTATAACCGACATATTCTGGCACGTCTCTACAGTGCTGTGGCTCTGCCACACGTTATAGTTTTGGCACCACTCTGGCATATAATGCTACAATCCCAACGTCAGAATATTAGATCTTATTATTATCGGTACGCCAAGTATCTGTTGAGTCTCCCCCCATGGGCAAAGAATACAAAAATCAGTACAAAATACCATCTTGCCGATCCTGTGACTGCGATTGAGGCAAGAATAAAGAAGTTTGAAAGTTCATTAAACAGATCCCACGGTTTATACAACTCATTTACGTGCTAATGTTCGTATCCTCTTAGATTGTTGTTATGTTAAAATGTTGTATTGCGTGTTGTTGTTGTTTTTTTCTCTTCTTTTCTATTTTGTTTACTCCGTCTAGGTCCCCTCGGGCCAATTTTGATGGGAAATAAATTTTTTCATTCATTCATTATAGTCCTTCCACTATAGTCTGTCCACTTTAGTCTTTCCACTATTCTCTGTCCACTTTAGTCTTTCCACTATAGTCTCCACTTTATTCTGTCCACTACAGTCTTTCCACTATAGTCTTTCCACTATAGTCTGTCCACCTTAGTCTTTCCACTTTAGTCTTTCCACTTTAGTCTTTCCACTATAGTCTCCACTTTATTCTGTCCACTACAGTCTCTCCACTATAGTCTTTCCAATATAGTCTGTCCACTTTAGTCTTTCCACTATTCTCTGTCCACTTTATTCTTTCCACTATACTCTCCAATTTATTCTGTCCACTACAGTCTTTCCACTATAGTCTGTCCACTTTAGTCTATCCACTTTAGTCTTTCCACATTAGTCTGTCCACTTTAGTATTTCCACTATAGTCTGTCCACTTTAGTCTTTCCACTATTCTCTGTCCACTTTAGTCTTTCCACTTTAGTCTTTCCACTATAGTCTCCACTTTATTCTGTCCACTACAGTCTTTCCACTATAGTCTTTCCAATATAGTCTGTCCACTTTAGTCTTTCCACTTTAGTCTTTCCACTTTAGTCTTTCCACTATTCTCTGTCCACTTTAGTCTTTCCACTATAGTCTCCACTTTATTCTGTCCCCTACAGTCTTTCCACTATAGTCTTTCCACTGTAGTCTGTCCACTTTAGTCTTTCCACTTTAGTCTTTCCATTTTAGTCTGTCCACTTAGTCTTTCCACTATAGTCTGTCCACTTTATTCTTTCCACTATTCTCTGTCCACTTTAGTCTTTCCACCATAGTCTCCACTTTATTCTGTCCACTACAGTCTTTCCACTATAGTCTTTCCACTATAGTCTGTCCACTTTAGTCTTTCCACTTTATTCTGTCCACTACAGTCTTTCCACTTTAGTCTTTCCACTATTCTCTGTCCACTTTAGTCTTTCCACTTTAGTCTTTCCACTATAGTCTCCACTTTATTCTGTCCATTACAGTCTCTCCACTACAGTCTGTCCACTTTAGTCTTTCCACTATTCTCTGTCCACATTATTCTTTCCACTATACTCTCCACTTTATTCTGTCCACTACAGTCTTTCCACTATAGTCTGTCCACTTTAGTCTTTCCACTTTAGTCTTCCCACTTTAGTCTGTCCACTTTAGTCTTTCCACTATAGTCTGTCCACTTTAGTCTTTCCACTATTCTCTGTCCACTTTAGTCTTTCCACTTTAGTCTTTCCACTATAGTCTCCACTTTATTCTGTCCACTACAGTCGTTCCACTATAGTCTTTCCACTATAGTCTGTCCACTTTAGTCTTTCCACTAGTCCACTTTAGTCTTTCCACTATTCTCTGTCCACTTCAGTCTTTCCATTATAGTCTGTCCACTTTAGTCTTTCCACTTTAGTCTTTCAATTATAGTCTCCACTTTAGTCTGTCCACTACAGTCTTTCCACTATAGTCTTTCCACTATAGTCTGTCCACTTTAGTCTTTCCACTATTCTCTGTCCACTTTAGTCTTTCCACTATAGTCTCCACTTTATTCTGTCCACTACAGTCTTTCCACTTTAGTCTTTCCACTATTCTCTGTCAACTTTAGTCTTTCCACTATAGTCTCCACTTTATTCTGTCCCCTACAGTCTTTCCACTATAGTCTTTCCACTGTAGTCTGTCCACTTTAGTCTTTCCACTTTAGTCTTTCCATTTTAGTCTGTCCACTTAGTCTTTCCACTATAGTCTGTCCACTTTATTCTTTCCACTATTCTCTGTCCACTTTAGTCTTTCCACCATAGTCTCCACTTTATTCTGTCCACTACAGTCTTTCCACTATAGTCTTTCCACTATAGTCTGTCCACTTTAGTCTTTCCACTTTATTCTGTCCACTACAGTCTTTCCACTTTAGTCTTTCCACTATTCTCTGTCCACTTTAGTCTTTCCACTTTAGTCTTTCCACTATAGTCTCCACTTTATTCTGTCCATTACAGTCTCTCCACTACAGTCTGTCCACTTTAGTCTTTCCCCTATTCTCTGTCCACATTATTCTTTCCACTATACTCTCCACTTTATTCTGTCCACTACAGTCTTTCCACTATAGTCTGTCCACTTTAGTCTTTCCACTTTAGTCTTCCCACTTTAGTCTGTCCACTTTAGTCTTTCCACTATAGTCTGTCCACTTTAGTCTTTCCACTATTCTCTGTCCACTTTAGTCTTTCCACTTTAGTCTTTCCACTATAGTCTCCACTTTATTCTGTCCACTACAGTCGTTCCACTATAGTCTTTCCACTATAGTCTGTCCACTTTAGTCTTTCCACTATAGTCTGTCCACTTTAGTCTTTCCACTATTCTCTGTCCACTTTAGTCTTTCCACTATAGTCTACACTTTATTCTGTCCAATACAGTCTTTTCACTATAGTCTTTCCACTATAGTCTGTCCACTTTAGTCTTTCCACTTTAGTCTGTCCACTTCAGTCTTTCCATTATAGTCTGTCCACTTTAGTCTTTCCACTTTAGTCTTTCCACTATAGTCTCCACTTTATTCTGTCCACTACAGTCTTTCCACTATAGTCTTTCCACTATAGTCTGTCCACTTTAGTCTTTCCACTATTCTCTGTCCACTTTAGTCTTTCCACTATAGTCTACACTTTATTCTGTCCAATACAGTCTTTTCACTATAGTCTTTCCACTATAGTCTGTCCACTTTAGTCTTTCCACTTTAGTCTGTCCACTTCAGTCTTTCCATTATAGTCTGTCCACTTTAGTCTTTCCACTTTAGTCTTTCCACTATAGTCTCCACTTTATTCTGTCCACTACAGTCTTTCCACTATAGTCTTTCCACTATAGTCTGTCCACCTTAGTCTTTCCACTTTAGTCTTTCCACTTTAGTCTTTCCACTATAGTCTCCACTTTATTCTGTCCACTACAGTCTCTCCACTATAGTCTTTCCAATATAGTCTGTCCACTTTAGTCTTTCCACTATTCTCTGTCCACTTTAGTCTTTCCTCTATTCTCTGTCCACTTTAGTCTTTCCACTTTAGTCTTTCCACTATAGTCTCCACTTTCTTCTGTCCATTACAGTCTTTCCACTATAGTCTGTCCACTTTAGTCTTTCCACTTTAGTCTTTCCACTTTAGTCTGTCCACTTTAGTCTTTCCACTATAGTCTGTCCACTTTAGTCTTTCCACTATAGTCTGTCCACTTTAGTCTTTCCACTATTCTCTGTCCACTTTAGTCTTTCCACTTTAGTCTTTCCACTATAGTCTCCACTTTATTCTGTCCACTACAGTCGTTCCACTATAGTCTTTCCACTTTAGTCTGTCCACTTTAGTCTTTCCACTCTAGTCTTTCCACTTTAGTCTGTCCACTTTAGTCTTTCCACTATAGTCTGTCCATTATAGTCTTTCCACTTTAGTCTTTCCGCTTTAGTCTGTCCACTTAGTCTTTCCACTTCAGTCTTTCCACTAGAGTCTGTCCACTTTATTCTTTCGACTTTAGTCTTTCCACTTTAGTGTGTCCACTTTAGTCTTTCCACTTTAGTCTGTCCACTTAGTCTTTCCACTTCAGTCTTTCCACTAGAGTCTGTCCACTTTATTCTTTCCACTTTAGTCTTTCCACTTTAGTGTGTCCACTTTAGTCTTTCCACTTTAATCTGTCCACTTTAGTCTTCCACTATAGTCTGTCCACTTTAGTCTTTCCTCTATTCTCTGTCCACTTTAGTCTTTCCACTTTAGTCTTACCGCTATAGTCTCCACTTTAGTCTTTCCACTTTAGTCTTTCCACTATAGTCTCCACTTTATTCTGTCCACTACAATCTTTCCACTATAGTCTTTCCACTTTAGTCTGTCCACTTTAGTCTTTCCTATAGTCTATCCACTTTAGTCTTTCCACTATAGTCTTTCCACTTTAGTCTGTCCACTTAGTCTTTCCACTTCAGTCTTTCCACTATAATCTGTCCACTTTAGTCTTTCCACTTTAGTCTTTCCACTATAGTCTCCACTTTATTCTGTCCACTACAATCTTTCCACTATAGTCTTTCCACTAAAGTCTCCACTTTATTCTGTCCACTACAGTCTTTCCACTGTAGTCTTTCCACTATAGTCTGTCAACTTTAGTCTTTCCACTATTCTCTGTCCACTTTAGTCTTTCCACTATAGTCTGTCCACTTTAGTCTTTCCACTTTAGTTTTTCCACTTTAGTCTGTCCACTTCAGTCTTTCCATTATAGTCTGTCCACTTTAGTCTTTCCACTTTAGTCTTTCAATTATAGTCTCCACTTTAGTCTGTCCACTACAGTCTTTCCACTATAGTCTTTCCACTATAGTCTGTCCACTTTAGTCTTTCCACTATTCTCTGTCCACTTTAGTCTTTCCACTATAGTCTCCACTTTATTCTGTCCACTACAGTCTTTCCACTTTAGTCTTTCCACTATTCTCTGTCCACTTTAGTCTTTCCACTATAGTCTCCACTTTATTCTGTCCCCTACAGTCTTTCCACTATAGTCTTTCCACTGTAGTCTGTCCACTTTAGTCTTTCCACTTTAGTCTTTCCATTTTAGTCTGTCCACTTAGTCTTTCCACTATAGTCTGTCCACTTTATTCTTTCCACTATTCTCTGTCCACTTTAGTCTTTCCACCATAGTCTCCACTTTATTCTGTCCACTACAGTCTTTCCACTATAGTCTTTCCACTATAGTCTGTCCACTTTAGTCTTTCCACTTTATTCTGTCCACTACAGTCTTTCCACTTTAGTCTTTCCACTATTCTCTGTCCACTTTAGTCTTTCCACTTTAGTCTTTCCACTATAGTCTCCACTTTATTCTGTCCATTACAGTCTCTCCACTACAGTCTGTCCACTTTAGTCTTTCCACTATTCTCTGTCCACATTATTCTTTCCACTATACTCTCCACTTTATTCTGTCCACTACAGTCTTTCCACTATAGTCTGTCCACTTTAGTCTTTCCACTTTAGTCTTCCCACTTTAGTCTGTCCACTTTAGTCTTTCCACTATAGTCTGTCCACTTTAGTCTTTCCACTATTCTCTGTCCACTTTAGTCTTTCCACTTTAGTCTTTCCACTATAGTCTCCACTTTATTCTGTCCACTACAGTCGTTCCACTATAGTCTTTCCACTATAGTCTGTCCACTTTAGTCTTTCCACTAGTCCACTTTAGTCTTTCCACTATTCTCTGTCCACTTTAGTCTTTCCACTATAGTCTACACTTTATTCTGTCCAATACAGTCTTTTCACTATAGTCTTTCCACTATAGTCTGTCCACTTTAGTCTTTCCACTTTAGTCTGTCCACTTCAGTCTTTCCATTATAGTCTGTCCACTTTAGTCTTTCCACTTTAGTCTTTCCACTATAGTCTCCACTTTATTCTGTCCACTACAGTCTTTCCACTATCCACTTCGGGATTAGTCGTGAACATGTCCATCGTCTTTTAGCTAACGTCCTTTATGACTGCGATAAGCGTGGTGAGAAGCTAGTCCTAGCCGGCCATGATGTCAGCAGGGCATTCGACTCCGGTATACACGCCCATCTGCTGCTGTGTGTCTTCAAGCGGGGACTCGAGAAGTCCATTGTATTACCTCTCAGAAATTTGTATAGTAAGCTCAAAGTTAAAGTTAAAGTTCCGTCAGCACTTGGGCCTGTTGTTTCTGATGCTGTTGTGCCAGTCCGTAAGGGAATCCGTCAAGGGGCGATCACTTCTCCGCCAGTTTACAATAACAGTATAATTGAGGCGCAAGAAGTAGTGTGTATTTGTTGTATTTTTCGTGGTTTAGATATTTCTTTAGTAAATTATGCGGATGATATTTTGAATCTGAGCCGGTACGTTAAGCCGATTGAAGAAAATTTTGCCGCCCTTTCAGAGTCTTATTCTAACATAGGTCTAACTTTCAATGAAAGTAAAAGCGAGGTGCTTATCTTTAATGGGGAAAAGGAAGCTGATAATATTTCTGTTAAGCTTGGCAGCCAGTATATTGTCCCTACAGGTTGCCTCACATATCTTGGTCTGCCTTTCCACTCAGACCTAAAATCGACAAGGCTTGGTCTAGTCACCGACTTTTCAGAAAAAGTACGGAAGTGTTACGGTACCCTAGTTTCTTGTAAGTGCGTGTATAACCGACATATTCTGGCACGTCTCTACAGTGCTGTGGCTCTGCCACACGTTATAGTTTTGGCACCACTCTGGCATATAATGCTACAATCCCAACGTCAGAATATTAGATCTTATTATTATCGGTACGCCAAGTATCTGTTGAGTCTCCCCCCATGGGCAAAGAATACAAAAATCAGTACAAAATACCATCTTGCCGATCCTGTGACTGCGATTGAGGCAAGAATAAAGAAGTTTGAAAGTTCATTAAACAGATCCCACGGTTTATACAACTCATTTACGTGCTAATGTTCGTATCCTCTTAGATTGTTGTTATGTTAAAATGTTGTATTGCGTGTTGTTGTTGTTTTTTTCTCTTCTTTTCTATTTTGTTTACTCCGTCTAGGTCCCCTCGGGCCAATTTTGATGGGAAATAAATTTTTTCATTCATTCATTATAGTCCTTCCACTATAGTCTGTCCACTTTAGTCTTTCCACTATTCTCTGTCCACTTTAGTCTTTCCACTATAGTCTCCACTTTATTCTGTCCACTACAGTCTTTCCACTATAGTCTTTCCACTATAGTCTGTCCACCTTAGTCTTTCCACTTTAGTCTTTCCACTTTAGTCTTTCCACTATAGTCTCCACTTTATTCTGTCCACTACAGTCTCTCCACTATAGTCTTTCCAATATAGTCTGTCCACTTTAGTCTTTCCACTATTCTCTGTCCACTTTATTCTTTCCACTATACTCTCCAATTTATTCTGTCCACTACAGTCTTTCCACTATAGTCTGTCCACTTTAGTCTATCCACTTTAGTCTTTCCACATTAGTCTGTCCACTTTAGTATTTCCACTATAGTCTGTCCACTTTAGTCTTTCCACTATTCTCTGTCCACTTTAGTCTTTCCACTTTAGTCTTTCCACTATAGTCTCCACTTTATTCTGTCCACTACAGTCTTTCCACTATAGTCTTTCCAATATAGTCTGTCCACTTTAGTCTTTCCACTTTAGTCTTTCCACTTTAGTCTGTCCACTTTAGTCTTTCCACTATAGTCTGTCCACTATAGTCTTTCCACTTTAGTCTTTCCACTGTAGTCTGTCCATTATAATCTTTCCACTTTAGTCTTTCCGCTTTAGTCTGTCCACTTAGTCTTTCCACTTCAGTCTTTCCACTAGAGTCTGTCCAATTTAGTCTTTCCACTTTAGTCTTTCCACTATAGTCTGTCCACTTTAGTCTTTCCACTATTCTCTGTCCACTTTAGTCTTTCCACTTTAGTCTTTCCACTATAGTCTCCACTTTATTCTGTCCACTACAGTCTTTCCACTATAGTCTTTCCAATATAGTCTGTCCACTTTAGTCTTTCCACTTTAGTCTTTCCACTTTAGTCTGTCCACTTTAGTCTTTCCACTATAGTCTGTCCACTATAGTCTTTCCACTTTAGTCTTTCCGCTTTAGTCTGTCCACTTAGTCTTTCCACTTCAGTCTCTCCACTACAGTCTGTCCACTTTAGTCTTTCCACTATTCTCTGTCCACATTATTCTTTCCACTATACTCTCCACTTTATTCTGTCCACTACAGTCTTTCCACTATAGTCTGTCCACTTTAGTCTTTCCACTTTAGTCTTCCCACTTTAGTCTGTCCACTTTAGTCTTTCCACTATAGTCTGTCCACTTTAGTCTTTCCACTATTCTCTGTCCAATTTAGTCTTTCCACTTTAGTCTTTCCACTATAGTCTCCACTTTATTCTGTCCACAACAGTCGTTCCACTATAGTCTTTCCACTATAGTCTGTCCACTTTAGTCTTTCCACTTTAGTCTTTCCACTTTAGTCTGTCCACTTTAGTCTTTCCACTTTTGTCTTTCCACTATTCTCTGTCCACTTTAGTCTCTCCACTATAGTCTCCACTTTATTCCGTCCACTACAGTCTTTCCACCATAGTCTTTCCACTGTAGTCTTTCCACTATAGTCTGTCCACTTTAGTCTTTCCACTTTATTCTGTCCACTACAGTCTTTCCACTTTAGTCTTTCCACTATTCTCTGTCCACTTTAGTCTTTCCACTTTAGTCTTTCCACTATAGTCTCCACTTTATTCTGTCCATTACAGTCTCTCCACTACAGTCTGTCCACTTTAGTCTTTCCCCTATTCTCTGTCCACATTATTCTTTCCACTATACTCTCCACTTTATTCTGTCCACTACAGTCTTTCCACTATAGTCTGTCCACTTTAGTCTTTCCACTTTAGTCTTCCCACTTTAGTCTGTCCACTTTAGTCTTTCCACTATAGTCTGTCCACTTTAGTCTTTCCACTATTCTCTGTCCACTTTAGTCTTTCCACTTTAGTCTTTCCACTATAGTCTCCACTTTATTCTGTCCACTACAGTCGTTCCACTATAGTCTTTCCACTATAGTCTGTCCACTTTAGTCTTTCCACTATAGTCTGTCCACTTTAGTCTTTCCACTATTCTCTGTCCACTTTAGTCTTTCCACTATAGTCTACACTTTATTCTGTCCAATACAGTCTTTTCACTATAGTCTTTCCACTATAGTCTGTCCACTTTAGTCTTTCCACTTTAGTTTTTCCACTTTAGTCTGTCCACTTCAGTCTTTCCATTATAGTCTGTCCACTTTATTCTTTCCACTTTAGTCTTTCCACGATAGTCTCCACTTTATTCTGTCCACTACAGTCTTTCCACTATAGTCTTTCCACTATAGTCTGTCCACTTTAGTCTTTCCACTATTCTCTGTCCACTTTAGTCTTTCCACTATAGTCTCCACTATATTCTGTCCACTACAGTCTTTCCACTATAGTCTTTCCACTATAGTCTGTCCACCTTAGTCTTTCCACTTTAGTCTTTCCACTATTCTCTGTCCACTTTAGTCTTTCCACTTTAGTCTTTCCACTATAGTCTCCACTTTATTCTGTCCACTACAATCTCTCCACTATAGTCTTTCCAATATAGTCTGTCCACTTTAGTCTTTCCACTATTCTCTGTCCACTTTATTCTTTCCACTATACTCTCCAATTTATTCTGTCCACTACAGTCTTTCCACTATAGTCTGTCCACTTTAGTCTTTCCACTTTAGTCTTTCCACATTAGTCTGTCAACTTTAGTATTTCCACTATAGTCTGTCCACTTTAGTCTTTCCACTATTCTCTGTCCACTTTAGTCTTTCCACTTTAGTCTTTCCACTATAGTCTCCACTTTATTCTGTCCACTACAGTCTTTCCACTATAGTCTTTCCAATATAGTCTGTCCACTTTAGTCTTTCCACTTTAGTCTTTCCACTTTAGTCTGTCCACTATAGTCTTTCCACTTTAGTCTTTCCGCTTTAGTCTGTCCACTTAGTCTTTCCACTTCAGTCTCTCCACTACAGTCTGTCCACTTTAGTCTTTCCACTATTCTCTGTCCACATTTTTCTTTCCACTATACTCTCCACTTTATTCTGTCCACTACAGTCTTTCCACTATAGTCTGTCCACTTTAGTCTTTCCACTTTAGTCTTCCCACTTTAGTCTGTCCACTTTAGTCTTTCCACTATAGTCTGTCCACTTTAGTCTTTCCACTATTCTCTGTCCAGTTTAGTCTTTCCACTATAGTGTCCACTTTATTCTGTCCACAACAGTCGTTCCACAATAGTCTTTCCACTATAGTCTGTCCACTTTAGTCTTTCCACTTTAGTCTTTCCACTTTAGTCTGTACACTTTAGTCTTTCCACTATAGTCTGTCCATTATAATCTTTCCACTATAGTCTGTCCACTTAGTCTTTCCACTTCAGTCTTTCCACTAGAGTCTTTCCACTTTAGTCTGTCCACTTTAGTTTTTCCGCTTTAGTCTATCCACTTAGTCTTTCCACTTCAGTCTATCCACTAGAGTCTGTCCACTTTAGTCTTTCCACTTTAGTTTTTCCGCTTTAGTCTATCCACTTAGTCTTTCCACTTCAGTCTATCCACTAGAGTCTGTCCACTTTAGTCTTTCCACTTTAGTCTTTCCACTTTAGTCTGTCCACTTTAATCTTTCCACTTTAGTCTTTCCTCTATTCTCTGTCCACTTTAGTCTTTCCACTTTAGTCTTTCCACTATAGTCTCCACTTTATTCTGTCCATTACAGTCTCTCCACTACAGTCTGTCCACTTTAGTCTTTCCACTATTCTCTGTCCACATTATTCTTTCCACTATACTCTCCACTTTATTCTGTCCACTACAGTCTTTCCACTATAGTCTGTCCACTTTAGTCTTTCCACTTTAGTCTTTCCACTTTAGTCTGTCCACTTTAGTCTTTCCACTATAGTCTGTCCACTTTAGTCTTTCCACTATTCTCTGTCCACTTTAGTCTTTCCACTTTAGTCTTTCCACTATAGTCTCCACTTTATTCTGTCCACTACAGTCGTTCCACTATAGTCTTTCCACTATAGTCTGTCCACTTTAGTCTTTCCACTCTAGTCTTTCCACTTTAGTCCGTCCACTTTAGTCTTTCCACTATAGTCTGTCCATTATAGTCTTTCCACTTTAGTCTTTCCGCTTTAGTCTGTCCACTTAGTCTTTCCACTTCAGTCTTTCCACTAGAGTCTGTCCACTTTAGTCTTTCCACTTTAGTCTTTCCACTTTAGTGTGTCCACTTTAGTCTTTCCACTTTAGTCTGTCCACTTTAGTCTTTCCACTATAGTCTGTCCACTTTAGTCTTTCCTCTATTCTCTGTCCACGTTAGTCTTTCCACTTTAGTGTGTCCACTTTAGTCTTTCCACTTTAATCTGTCCACTTTCGTCTTCCACTATAGTCTGTCCACTTTAGTCTTTCCTCTATTCTCTGTCCACTTTAGTCTTTCCACTTTAGTCTTTCCACTATAGTCTCCACTTTATTCTGTCCACTACAATCTTTCCACTATAGTCTTTCCACTATAGTCTTTCCACTATAGTCTGTCCACTTTAGTTTTTCCACTTTAGTTTTTCCCCTTAAGTCTGTCCACTTCAATCTTTCCATTATAGTCTGTCCACTTTAGTCTTTCCACTTTAGTCTTTCCACTATAGTCTCCACTTTATTCTGTCCACTACAGTCTTTCCACTATAGTCTTTCCACTATAGTCTGTCCACTTTAGTCTTTCCACTATTCTCTGTCCACTTTAGTCTTTCCACTATAGTCTCCACTTTATTCTGTCCACTACAGTCTTTCCACTGTAGTCTTTCCACTATAGTCTGTCCACTTTAGTCTTTCCACTATTCTCTGTCCACTTTAGTCTTTCCACTATAGTCTACACTTTATTCTGTCCAATACAGTCTTTTCACTATAGTCTTTCCACTATAGTCTGTCCACTTTAGTCTTTCCACTTTAGTTTTTCCCCTTTAGTCTGTCCACTTCAGTCTTTCCATTATAGTCTGTCCACTTTAGTCTTTCCACTATAGTCTCCACTTTATTCTGTCCACTACAGTCTTTCCACTATAGTCTTTCCACTATAGTCTGTCCACTTTAGTCTTTCCACTATTCTCTGTCCACTTTAGTCTTTCCACTATAGTCTCCACTTTATTCTGTCCACTACAGTCTTTCCACTATAGTCTTTCCACTATAGTCTGTCCACTTTAGTTTTTCCACTTTAGTCTTTCCACTATTCTCTGTCCACTTTAGTCTTTCCACTTTAGTCTTTCCACTATAGTCTCCACTTTATTCTGTCCACTATAGTCTCTCCACTATAGTCTTTCTAATATAGTCTGTCCACTTTAGTCTTTCCACTATTCTCTGTCCACTTTATTCTTTCCACTATACTCTCCAATTTATTCTGTCCACTACAGTCTTTCTACTATAGTCTGTCCACTTTAGTCTTTCCACTTTAGTCTTTCCACATTAGTCTGTCCACTTTAGTATTTCCACTATAGTCTGTCCACTTTAGTCTTTCCACTATTCTCTGTCCACTTTAGTCTTTCCACTTTAGTCTTTCCACTATAGTCTCCACTTTATTCTGTCCACTACAGTCTTTCCACTTTAGTCTTTCCACTTTAGTCTTTCCACTATAGTCTCCACTTTATTCTGTCCACTATAGTCTCTCCACTATAGTCTTTCCAATATAGTCTGTCCACTTTAGTCTTTCCACTATTCTCTGTCCACTTTATTCTTTCCACTATACTCTCCAATTTATTCTGTCCACTACAGTCTTTCTACTATAGTCTGTCCACTTTAGTCTTTCCACTTTAGTCTTTCCACATTAGTCTGTCCACTTTAGTCTTTCCACTATAGTCTGTCCACTATAGTCTTTCCACTTTAGTCTTTCCGCTTTAGTCTGTCCACTTAGTCTTTCCACTTCAGTCTTTCCACTAGAGTCTGTCCACTTTAGTCTTTCCACTTTAGTCTGTCCACTTTAGTCTGTCCACTTTAGTCTTTCCACTTTAGTCATTTCCACTATCGTCTGTCCACTTTAGTCTTTCCAATTTAGTCTTTCCGCTTTATTCTGTCCACTACAGTCTTTCCAATATAGTCTTTCCACTATAGTCTGTCAACTTTAGTCTTTCCACCTTAGTCTTTCCACTTTAGTCTGTCCACTTTAGTCTTTCCACTATAGTCTGTCCACTTTAGTCTTTCCTCTATTCTCTGTCCACTTTAGTCTTTCCACTTTAGTCTTTCCACTATAGTCTCCACTTTATTCCGTCCACTATAGTCTTTCCACTATGGTCTTTCCACTATAGTCTGTCCACTTTAGTCTTTCCACTTTAGTCATTTCCACTATCGTCTGTCCACTTTAGTCTTTCCAATTTAGTCTTTCCGCTTTATTCTGTCCACTACAGTCTTTCCAATATAGTCTTTCCACTATAGTCTGTCAACTTTAGTCTTTCCACCTTAGTCTTTCCACTTTAGTCTGTCCACTTTAGTCTTTCCACTATAGTCTGTCCACTTTAGTCTTTCCTCTATTCTCTGTCCACTTTAGTCTTTCCACTTTAGTCTTTCCACTATAGTCTCCACTTTATTCCGTCCACTATAGTCTTTCCACTATGGTCTTTCCACTATAGTCTGTCCACTTTAGTCTTTCCACTTTAGTCTTTCCACTTTAGTCGGTCCACTTTAGTCTTTCCACTTTATTCTGTCCACTTCAGTGTGTACACTTTAGTGTGTCAACCGAGTCTTTCAACTTCAGTCTTTCCACAATAGTCTGTCCACTTTAGTCTTTCCACTTTAGTCTTTCCATTATAGTCTCCACTTTATTCTGTCCACTACATTCTTTCCACTTTAGTCTTTCCACGATTCTCTGTCCAATTTATTCTTTCCACTATAGTCTCCACTTTATTCTGTCCACTACAGTCTTTCCGCTATAGTCTTTCCACTATAGTCTGTCCACTTTAGTCTTTCCACTATTCTCTGTCCACTCTAGTCTTTCCACTATAGTCTCCACTTTATTCTGTCCACTACAGTCTTTCCACTATAGTCTTTCCACTATAGTCTTTCCACTATAGTCTGTCAACTTTAGTCTTTCCACTATTCTCTGTCCACTTTAGGCTTTCCACTATCGTCTCCACTTTATTCTGTCCACTACAGTCTTTCCACTATAGTCTTTCCACTATAGTCTGTCCACTTTAGTCTTTCCACTTTAGTCTTTCCACTATTCTCTGTCCACTTTAGTCTTTCCACTTTAGTCTTTCCACTATAGTCTCCACTTTATTCTGTCCACTACGGTCTCTCCACTATAGTCTTTCCAATATAGTCTGTCCACTTTAGTCTTTCCACTATTCTCTGTCCACTTTATTCTTTCCACTATACTCTCCAATTTATTCTGTCCACTACAGTCTTTCCACTATAGTCTGTCCACTTTAGTCTTTCCACTTTAGTCTTTCCACATTAGTCTGTCCACTTTAGTATTTCCACTATAGTCTGTCCACTTTAGTCTTTCCACTATTCTCTGTCCACTTTAGTCTTTCCACTTTAGTCTTTCCACTATAGTCTCCACTTTATTCTGTCCACTACAGTCTTTCCACTATAGTCTTTCCAATATAGTCTGTCCACTTTAGTTTTTCCACTTTAGTCTTTCCAATTTAGTCTTTCCACTTTATTCTGTCCACTACAGTCTTTCCAATATAGTCTTTCCACTATAGTCTGTCAAATTTAGTCTTTCCACCTTAGTCTTTCCACTTTAGTCTGTCCACTTTAGTCTTTCCACTATAGTCTGTCCACTTTAGTCTTTCCTCTATTCTCTGTCCACTTTAGTCTTTCCACTTTAGTCTTTCCACTATAGTCTCCACTTTATTCCGTCCACTATAGTCTTTCCACTATGGTCTTTCCACTATAGTCTGTCCACTTTAGTCTTTCCACTTTAGTCTTTCCACTTTAGTCGGTCCACTTTAATCTTTCCACTTTAGTCTTTCCACTTTAGTCTTTCCACTTTAGTCTTTCCACTTTAGTCTTTCCACTATAGTCTCCACTTTATTCTGTCCACTACAGTCTTTCCACTATAGTCTTTCCACTATAGTCTGTCCACTTTAGTCTTTCCACTATTCTCTGTCCACTTTAGTCTTTCCACTATAGTCTCCACTTTATTCTGTCCACTACAGTCTTTCCACTATAGTCTTTCCACTATAGTCTGTCCACTTTAGTTTTTCCACTTTAGTCTTTCCACTATTCTCTGTCCACTTTAGTCTTTCCACTTTAGTCTTTCCACTATAGTCTCCACTTTATTCTGTCCACTATAGTCTCTCCACTATAGTCTTTCCAATATAGTCTGTCCACTTTAGTCTTTCCACTATTCTCTGTCCACTTTATTCTTTCCACTATACTCTCCAATTTATTCTGTCCACTACAGTCTTTCTACTATAGTCTGTCCACTTTAGTCTTTCCACTTTAGTCTTTCCACATTAGTCTGTCCACTTTAGTATTTCCACTATAGTCTGTCCACTTTAGTCTTTCCACTATTCTCTGTCCACTTTAGTCTTTCCACTTTAGTCTTTCCACTATAGTCTCCACTTTATTCTGTCCACGACAGTCTTTCCACTATAGTCTTTCCAATATAGTCTGTCCACTTTAGTCTTTCCACTTTAGTCTTTCCACTTTAGTCTGTCCACTTTAGTCTTTCCACTATAGTCTGTCCACTATAGTCTTTCCACTTTAGTCTTTCCGCTTTAGTCTGTCCACTTAGTCTTTCCACTTCAGTCTTTCCACTAGAGTCTGTCCACTTTAGTCTTTCCACTTTAGTCTGTCCACTTTAGTCTGTCCACTTTAGTCTTTCCACTTTAGTCATTTCCACTATCGTCTGTCCACTTTAGTCTTTCCAATTTAGTCTTTCCGCTTTATTCTGTCCACTACAGTCTTTCCAATATAGTCTTTCCACTATAGTCTGTCAACTTTAGTCTTTCCACCTTAGTCTTTCCACTTTAGTCTGTCCACTTTAGTCTTTCCACTACAGTCTGTCCACTTTAGTCTTTCCTCTATTCTCTGTCCACTTTAGTCTTTCCACTTTAGTCTTTCCACTATAGTCTCCACTTTATTCCGTCCACTATAGTCTTTCCACTATGGTCTTCCCACTATAGTCTGTCCACTTTAGTCTTTCCACTTTAGTCTTTCCACTTTAGTCGGTCCACTTTAGTCTTTCCACTTTAGTCTTTCCACTTTAGTCTGTCCACTTTAGTCTTTCCACTATAGTCTGTCCACTTTAGTCTTTCCACTTTAGTCTTTCCACTTTATTCTGTCCACTTCAGTGTGTACAATTTCGTTTGTCCACTGAGTCTTGCCGCTTCAGTCTTTCCACTATAGTCTGTCCACTTTAGTCTTTCCACTTTAGTCTTTCCACTCTAGTCTTTTCGCTTCAGTCTGTCCACTTTAGTCTTTCCACTATAGTCTGTCCACTTTAGCCTTTCCACTATCGTCTTTCCACTTTAGTCTGTCCACTTAGTCTTTCCACTTCAGTCTTTCCACTATAGTCTGTCCACTTTGGTCTTTCCGTTATTCTCTGTCCACTTTAGTCTTTCCACTTTAATCTTTCCACTATAGTCTCCACTTTATTCTGTCCACTACAGTCTTTCCACTATAATCTTTCCACTATAGTCAGTCCACTTTAGTCTTTCCACTATTCTCTGTCCACTTTAGTCTTTCCACTATAGTCTCTACTTTCTTATTTCCACTACAGTCTTTCCACTGTAGTCTTTCCACTATAGTCTTTCCACTATAGTCTGTCCACTTTAGTCTTTCCACTATAGTCTCCACTTTATTCTGTCCACTACAGTCTTTCCACTATAGTCTTTCCACTATAGTCTGTCCACTTTAGTCTTTCCACTTTAGTTTTTCCACTTTATTCTGTCCACTTTAGTCTTTCCACTATAGTCTGTCCACTTTAGTCTTTCCACTTTAGTCTTTCCACTTTATTCTGTCCACTTCAGTGTGTACACTTTAGTCTGTCCACTGAGTCTTTCCACTTCAGTCTTTCCACTATAGTCTGTCCACTTTAGTCTTTCCACTTTATTCTTTCCACTATAGTCTCCACTTTATTATGTCCTCTGCAGTCTTTCCACTATAATCTTTCCACTATAGTCTGTTCACTTTAGTGTTTCCACTAGTCTCTGTCCACTTTAGTCTTTCCACTATAGTCTCCACTTTATTATGTCCACTACAGTCTTTCCACTATAGTCTTTCAACTATAGTCTGTCCACTTTAGTCTTTCCACTATAGTCTCCACTTTATTCTGTCCACTACAGTCATTCCACTATAGTCTTTCCACTATAGTCTGTCCACTTTAGTCTTTCCACTTTAGTTTTTCCACTTTAGTCTGTCCACTTTAGTCTTTCCACTATAGTCTTTCCACTATAGTCTTTCCACTATAGTCTGTCCACTTTAGTCTTTCCAATATTCTCTGTCCACTTTAGTCTTTCCACTATAGTCTCCACTTTATTATGTCCACTACAGTCTTTCCACTGTAGTCTTTCCACTATAGTCTGTCCACTTTAGTCTTTCCACTATAGTCTCCACTTTATTCTGTCCACGACAGTCTTTCCACTATAGTCTTTCCACTATAGTCTGTCCACTTTAGTCTTTCCACTTTAGTTTTTCCACTTTAGTCTGTCCACTTTAGTCTTTCAACTATAGTCTGTCCACTTTAGTCTTTCCACTTTAGTCTTTCCACTTTATTCTGTCCACTTCAGTGTGTACACTTTAGTGTGTCAACTGAGTCTTTCAACTTCAGTCTTTCCACTATAGTCTGTCCACTTTAGTCTTTCCACTTTAGTCTTTCCACTATATTCTCCACTTTATTCTGTCCACTACATTCTTTCCACTTTAGTCTTTCCACGATTCTCTGTCCAATTTATTCTTTCCACTATCGTCTCCACTTTATTCTGTCCACTACAGTCTTTCCACTATAGTCTTTCCACTATAGTCTGTCCACTTTAGTCTTTCCACTATTCTCTGTCCACTCTAGTCTTTCCACTATAGTCTCCACTTTATTCTGTCCACTACAGTCTTTCCACTATAGTCTTTCCACTATAGTCTTTCCACTATAGTCTGTCAACTTTAGTCTTTCCACTATTCTCTGTCCACTTTAGTCTTTCCACTATAGTCTCCACTTTATTCTGTCTGTCCACTTTAGTCTTTCCACTATTCTCTGTCCACTTTAGTCTTTCCACTATAGTCTTTACTTTATTCTGTCCACTACAGTCTTTCCACTTTAGTCTTTCCACTATTCTCTGTCCACTTTAGTCTTTCCACTATAGTCTCCACTTTATTCTGTCCACTACAGTCTTTCCACTATAGTCTGTCCACTATAGTCTGTCCACTTTAGTCTTTCCACTATTCTCTGTCCACTTTAGTCTTTCCACTATAGTCTACACTTTATTTTGTCCACTCCAGTCTTTCCACTATCGTCTTTCCACTATAGTCTGTCCACTTTAGTCTTTCCACTTTAGTCTTTCCACTTTAGTCTGTCCACTTTAGTCTTTCCACTATAGTCTGTCCACTTTAGTCTTTCCACTTTAGTCTTTCCACTATAGTCTCCACTTTATTCTGTCCACTACGGTCTCTCCACTATAGTCTTTCCAATATAGTCTGTCCACTTTAGTCTTTCCACTATTCTCTGTCCACTTTATTCTTTCCACTATACTCTCCAATTTATTCTGTCCACTACAGTCTTTCCACTATAGTCTGTCCACTTTAGTCTTTCCACTTTAGTCTTTCCACATTAGTCTGTCCACTTTAGTATTTCCACTATAGTCTGTCCACTTTAGTCTTTCCACTATTCTCTGTCCACTTTAGTCTTTCCACTTTAGTCTTTCCACTATAGTCTCCACTTTATTCTGTCCACTACAGTCTTTCCACTATAGTCTTTCCAATATAGTCTGTCCACTTTAGTCTTTCCACTTTAGTCTTTCCACTTTAGTCTGTCCACTTTAGTCTTTCCACTATAGTCTGTCCACTATGGTCTTTCCACTTTGGTCTTTCCGCTTTAGTCTGTCCACTTAGTCTTTCCACTTCAGTCTTTCCACTAGAGTCTGTCCACTTTAGTCTTTCCACTTTAGTCTGTCCACTTTAGTATTTCCACTTTAGTCTTTCCACTTTAGTCATTTCCACTATCGTCTGTCCACTTTAGTCTTTCCAATTTAGTCTTTCCACTTTATTCTGTCCACTACAGTCTTTCCAATATAGTCTTTCCACTATAGTCTGTCAAATTTAGTCTTTCCACTTTAGTCTGTCCACTTTAGTTTTCCACTATAGTCTGTCCACTTTAGTCTTTCCTCTATTCTCTGTCCACTTTAGTCTTTCCACTATAGTCTCCACTTTATTCCGTCCACTATAGTCTTTCCACTATGGTCTTTCCACTATAGTCTGTCCACTTTAGTCTTTCCACTTTAGTCTTTCCACTTTAGTCGGTCCACTTTAGTCTTTCCACTTTAGTCTTTCCACTTTAGTCTGTCCACTTTAGTCTTTCCACTATAGTCTATCCACTTTAGTCTTTCCACTTTAGTCTTTCCACTTTATTCTGTCCACTTCAGTGTGTACACTTTAGTTTGTCCACTGAGTCTTGCCGCTTCAGTCTTTCCACTATAGTCTGTCCACTTTAGTCTTTCCACTTTAGTCTTTCCACTCTAGTCTTTTCGCTTCAGTCTGTCAACTTTAGTCTTTCCACTATAGTCTGTCCACTTCAGTCTTTCCACTATCGTCTTTCCACTTTAGTCTGTCCACTTAGTCTTTCCACTTCAGTCTTTCCACTATAGTCTGTCCACTTTAGTCTTTCCTCTATTCTCTGTCCACTTTAGTCTTTCCACTTTAATCTTTCCACTATAGTCTCCACTTTATTCTGTCCACTACAGTCTTTCCACTATAATCTTTCCACTATAGTCAGTCCACTTTAGTCTTTCCACTATTCTCTGTCCACTTTAGTCTTTCCACTATAGTCTCTACTTTATTATTTCCACTACAGTCTTTCCACTGTAGTCTTTCCACTATAGTCTTTCCACTATAGTCTGTCCACTTTAGTCTTTCCACTATAGTCTCCACTTTATTCTGTCCACTACAGTCTTTCCACTATAGTCTTTCCACTATAGTCTGTCCACTTTAGTCTTTCCACTTTAGTTTTTCCACTTTATTCTGTCAACTTTAGTCTTGCCACTATAGTTTGTCCACTTTAGTCTTTCCACTTTAGTCTTTCCACTTTATTCTGTCCACTTCAGTGTGTACACTTTAGTCTGTCCACTGAGTCTTTCCACTTCAGTCTTTCCACTATAGTCTGTCCACTTTAGTCTTTCCACTTTATTCTTTCCACTATAGTCTCCAATTTATTATGTCCACTGCAGTCTTTCCACTATAGTCTTTCCACTATAGTCTGTCCACTTTAGTCTTTCCACTAGTCTCTGTCCACTTTAGTCTATCCACTATAGTCTCCACTTTATTATGTCCACTACAGTCTTTCCACTATAGTCTTTCCACTATAGTCTGTCCACTTTAGTCTTTCCACTATAGTCTCCACTTTATTCTGTCCACTACAGTCATTCCACTATAGTCTTTCCACTATAGTCTGTCCACTTTAGTCTTTCCACTTTAGTTTTTCCACTTTAGTCTGTCCACTTTAGTCTTTCCACTATAGTCTTTCCACTATAGTCTTTCCACTATAGTCTGTCCACTTTAGTCTTTCCAATATTCTCTGTCCACTTTAGTCTTTCCACTATAGTCTCCACTTTATTATGTCCACTACAGTCTTTCCACTGTAGTCTTTCCACTATAGTCTGTCCAATTTAGTCTTTCCACTATAGTCTCCACTTTATTCTGTCCACGACAGTCTTTCCACTATAGTCTTTCCACTATAGTCTGTCCACTTTAGTCTTTCCACTTTAGTTTTTCCACTTTAGTCTGTCCACTATAGTCTTTCAACTATAGTCTGTCCACTTTAGTCTTTCCACTTTAGTCTTTCCACTTTATTCTGTCCACTTCAGTGTGTACACTTTAGTGTGTCCACTGAGTCTTTCAACTTCAGTCTTTCCACTATAGTCTGTCCACTTTAGTCTTTCCACTTTAGTCTTTCCACTATAGTCTCCACTTTATTCTGTCCACTACATTCTTTCCACTTTAGTCTTTCCACGATTCTCTGTCCAATTTATTCTTTCCACTATAGTCTCCACTTTATTCTGTCCACTACAGTCTTTCCACTATAGTCTTTCCACTATAGTCTGTCCACTTTAGTCTTTCCACTATTCTCTGTCCACTTTAGTCTTTCCACTATAGTCTCCACTTTATTCTGTCCACTACAGTCTTTCCACTATGGTCTTTCCACTATAGTCTTTCCACTATAGTCTGTCAACTTTAGTCTTTCCACTATTCTCTGTCCAATTTAGGCTTTCCACTATCGTCTCCACTTTATTCTGTCCACTACAGTCTTTCCACTATAGTCTTTCCACTATAGTCTGTCCACTTTAGTCTTTCCACTTTAGTCTATCCACTGTAGTCTCCACTTCATTCTGTCCACTACAGTCTTTCCACTTTAGTCTTTCCACTATTCTCTGTCCACTTTAGTCTTTCCACTTTAGTCTTTCCACTATAGTCTCCACTTTATTCCGTCCACTACAGTTTTTCCACTATAGTCTTTCCACTATAGTCTGTCCACTTTAGTCTTTCCACTATTCTCTGTCCACTTTAGTCTTTCCACTATAGTCTCCACTTTATTCTGTCCACTACATTCTTTCCACTTTAGTCTTCCTACTATAGTCTTTCCACTTCAGTTTGTCCACTTTAGTCTTTCCACTAAAGTCTGTCCACTTTCCAATATAGTCTGTCCACTTTAGTCTTTCCACTTTAGTCTTTCCACTTTATTCTGTCCAATTCAGTGTGTACACTTTAGTTTGTCCACTGAGTCTTGCCGCTTCAGTCTTTCCACTATAGTCTGTCCACTTTAGTCTTTCCACTTTAGTCTTTCCACTCTAGTCTTTTCACTTCAGTCTGTCCACTTTAGTCTTTCCACTATAGTCTGTCCACTTTAGTCTTTCCACTATCGTCTTTCCACTTTAGTCTGTCCACTTAGTCTTTCCACTTCAGTCTTTCCACTATAGTCTGTCCACTTTAATCTTTCCGCTATTCTCTGTCCACTTTAGTCTTTCCACTTTAATCTTTCCACTATAGTCTCCACTTTATTCTGTCCACTACAGTCTTTCCACTATAATCTTTCCACTATAGTCAGTCCACTTTAGTCTTTCGACTATTCTCTGTCCACTTTAGTCTTTCCACTATAGTCTCTACTTTATTATTTCCACTACAGTCTTTCCACTATAGTCTTTCCACTATAGTCTTTCCACTATAGTCTGTCCACTTTAGTCTTTCCACTATAGTCTCCACTTTATTCTGTCCACTACAGTCTTTCCACTATAGTCTTTCCACTATAGTCTGTCCACTTTAGTTTTTCCACTTTAGTTTTTCCACTTTAGTCTGTCCACTTTAGTCTTTCCACTATAGTCTGTCCACTTTAGTCTGTCCACTTTAGTCTTTCCAATATTCTCCACTTTATTATTTCCACTATAGTCTCCACTTTATTATGTCCACTGCAGTCTTTCCACTATAATCTTTCCACTATATTCTGTCCACTTTAGTCTTTCCACTAGTCTCTGTCCACTTTAGTCTTTCCACTATAGTCTCCACTTTATTATGTCCACTACAGTCTGTCCACTATAGTCTTTCCACTATAGTCTGTCCACTTTAGTCTTTCCACAATAGTCTCCACTTTATTCTGTCCACTACAGTCATTCCACTATAGTCTTTCCACTATAGTCTGTCCACTTTAGTTTTTCCACTTTAGTTTTTCCACTTTAGTCTGTCCACTTTAGTCTTTCCACTATAGTCTTTCCCCTATAGTCTGTCCACTTTAGTCTTTCCAATATTCTCTGTCCACTTTAGTCTTTAACTATAGTCTCCACTTTATTATGTCCACTACAGTCTTTCCACTGTAGTCTTTCCACTATAGTCTGTCCACTTTAGTCTTTCCACTACATTCTCCACTTTATTCTGTCCACGACAGTCTTTCCACTATAGTCTTTCCACTATAGTCTGTCCACTTTAGTCTTTCCACTTTAGTTTTTCCACTTTAGTCTGTCCACTTTAGTCTTTCCACTATAGTCTGTCCACTTTAGTCTTTCCACTTTAGTCTTTCCACTTTATTCTGTCCACTTCAGTGTGTACACTTTAGTGTGTCCACTGAGTCTTTCAACTTCAGTCTTTCCACTATAGTCTGTCCACTTTAGTCTTTCCACTTTAGTCTTTCCACTATAGTCTCCACTTTATTCTGTCCACTACATTCTTTCCACTTTAGTCTTTCCACGATTCTCTGTCCACTTTATTCTTTCCACTATAGTCTCCACTTTATTCTGTCCACTACAGTCTTTCCACTATAGTCTTTCCACTATAGTCTGTCCACTTTAGTCTTTCCACTATTCTCTGTTCACTTTAGTCTTTCCACTATAGTCTCCACTTTATTCTGTCCACTACAGTCTTTCCACTATAGTCTTTCCACTATAGTCTGTCAACTTTAGTCTTTCCACTATTCTCTGTCCACTTTAGGCTTTCCACTATAGTCTCCACTTTATTCTGTCCACTACAGTCTTTCCACTATAGTCTTTCCACTATAGTCTGTCCACTTTAGTCTTTCCACTATTCTCTGTTCACTTTAGTCTTTCCACTATAGTCTCCACTTTATTCTGTCCACTACAGTCTTTCCACTATAGTCTTTCCACTATCGTCTTTCCACTTTAGTCTGTCCACTTAGTCTTTCCACTTCAGTCTTTCCACTATAGTCTGTCCACTTTGGTCTTTCCGTTATTCTCTGTCCACTTTAGTCTTTCCACTTTAATCTTTCCACTATAGTCTCCACTTTATTCTGTCCACTACAGTCTTTCCACTATAATCTTTCCACCATAGTCAGTCCACTTTAGTCTTTCCACTATTCTCTGTCCACTTTAGTCTTTCCACTATAGTCTCTACTTTATTATTTCCACTACAGTCTTTCCACTGTAGTCTTTCCACTATAGTCTTTCCACTATAGTCTGTCCACTTTAGTCTTTCCACTATAGTCTCCACTTTATTCTGTCCACTACAGTCTTTCCACTATAGTCTTTCCACTATAGTCTGTCCACTTTAGTCTTTCCACTTTAGTTTTTCCACTTTAGTCTGTCCACTTTAGTCTTTCCACTATAGTCTGTCCACTTTAGTCTTTCCACTTTAGTCTTTCCACTTTATTCTGTCCACTTCAGTGTGTACACTTTAGTCTGTCCACTGAGTCTTTCCACTTCAGTCTTTCCACTACAGTCTGTCCACTTTAGTCTTTCCACTTTATTCTTTCCACTATAGTCTCCACTTTATTATGTCCTCTGCAGTCTTTCCACTATAATCTTTCCACTATAGTCTGTTCACTTTAGTGTTTCCACTAGTCTCTGTCCACTTTAGTCTTTCCACTATAGTCTCCACTTTATTATGTCCACTACAGTCTTTCCACTATAGTCTTTCCACTATAGTCTGTCCACTTTAGTCTTTCCACTATAGTCTCCACTTTATTTTGTCCACTACAGTCATTCCACTATAGTCTTTCCACTATAGTCTGTCCACTTTAGTCTTTCCACTTTAGTTTTTCCACTTTAGTTTGTCCACTTTAGTCTTTCCACTATAGTCTTTCCACTATAGTCTTTCCACTATAGTCTGTCCACTTTAGTCTTTCCAATATTCTCTGTCCACTTTAGTCTTTCCACTATAGTCTCCACTTTATTATGTCCACTACAGTCTTTCCACTGTAGTCTTTCCACTATAGTCTGTCCACTTTAGTCTTTCCACTATAGTCTCCACTTTATTCTGTCCACGACAGTCTTTCCACTATAGTCTTTCCACTATAGTCTGTCCACTTTAGTCTTTCCACTTTAGTTTTTCCACTTTAGTCTGTCCACTTTAGTCTTTCAACTATAGTCTTTCCACTATAATCTTTCCACTATAGTCAGTCCACTTTAGTCTTTCGACTATTCTCTGTCCACTTTAGTCTTTCCACTATAGTCTCTACTTTATTATTTCCACTACAGTCTTTCCACTATAGTCTTTCCACTATAGTCTTTCCACTATAGTCTGTCCACTTTAGTCTTTCCACTATAGTCTGTCCACTTTAGTCTTTCCACTATTCTCTGTTCACTTTAGTCTTTCCACTATAGTCTCCACTTTATTCTGTCCACTACAGTCTTTCCACTATAGTCTTTCCACTATAGTCTGTCAACTTTAGTCTTTCCACTATTCTCTGTCCACTTTAGGCTTTCCACTATAGTCTCCACTTTATTCTGTCCACTACAGTCTTTCCACTATAGTCTTTCCACTATAGTCTGTCCACTTTAGTCTTTCCACTATTCTCTGTTCACTTTAGTCTTTCCACTATAGTCTCCACTTTATTCTGTCCACTACAGTCTTTCCACTATAGTCTTTCCACTATCGTCTTTCCACTTTAGTCTGTCCACTTAGTCTTTCCACTTCAGTCTTTCCACTATAGTCTGTCCACTTTGGTCTTTCCGTTATTCTCTGTCCACTTTAGTCTTTCCACTTTAATCTTTCCACTATAGTCTCCACTTTATTCTGTCCACTACAGTCTTTCCACTATAATCTTTCCACTATAGTCAGTCCACTTTAGTCTTTCCACTATTCTCTGTCCACTTTAGTCTTTCCACTATAGTCTCTACTTTATTATTTCCACTACAGTCTTTCCACTGTAGTCTTTCCACTATAGTCTTTCCACTATAGTCTGTCCACTTTAGTCTTTCCACTATAGTCTCCACTTTATTCTGTCCACTACAGTCTTTCCACTATAGTCTTTCCACTATAGTCCGTCCACTTTAGTCTTTCCACTTTAGTTTTTCCACTTTAGTCTGTCCACTTTAGTCTTTCCACTATAGTCTGTCCACTTTAGTCTTTCCACTTTAGTCTTTCCACTTTATTCTGTCCACTTCAGTGTGTACACTTTAGTCTGTCCACTGAGTCTTTCCACTTCAGTCTTTCCACTACAGTCTGTCCACTTTAGTCTTTCCACTTTATTCTTTCCACTATAGTCTCCACTTTATTATGTCCTCTGCAGTCTTTCCACTATAATCTTTCCACTATAGTCTGTTCACTTTAGTGTTTCCACTAGTCTCTGTCCACTTTAGTCTTTCCACTATAGTCTCCACTTTATTATGTCCACTACAGTCTTTCCACTATAGTCTTTCCACTATAGTCTGTCCACTTTAGTCTTTCCACTATAGTCTCCACTTTATTTTGTCCACTACAGTCATTCCACTATAGTCTTTCCACTATAGTCTGTCCACTTTAGTCTTTCCACTTTAGTTTTTCCACTTTAGTTTGTCCACTTTAGTCTTTCCACTATAGTCTTTCCACTATAGTCTTTCCACTATAGTCTGTCCACTTTAGTCTTTCCAATATTCTCTGTCCACTTTAGTCTTTCCACTATAGTCTCCACTTTATTATGTCCACTACAGTCTTTCCACTGTAGTCTTTCCACTATAGTCTGTCCACTTTAGTCTTTCCACTATAGTCTCCACTTTATTCTGTCCACGACAGTCTTTCCACTATAGTCTTTCCACTATAGTCTGTCCACTTTAGTCTTTCCACTTTAGTTTTTCCACTTTAGTCTGTCCACTTTAGTCTTTCAACTATAGTCTTTCCACTATAATCTTTCCACTATAGTCAGTCCACTTTAGTCTTTCGACTATTCTCTGTCCACTTTAGTCTTTCCACTATAGTCTCTACTTTATTATTTCCACTACAGTCTTTCCACTATAGTCTTTCCACTATAGTCTTTCCACTATAGTCTGTCCACTTTAGTCTTTCCACTATTCTCTGTCCACTCTAGTCTTTCCACTATTCTCTGTCCACTCTAGTCTTTCCACTATAGTCTCCACTTTATTCTGTCCACTACAGTCTTTCCACTATAGTCTTTCCACTATAGTCTTTCCACTATAGTCTGTCAACTTTAGTCTTTCCACTATTCTCTGTCCACTTTAGGCTTTCCACTATCGTCTCCACTTTATTCTGTCCACTACAGTCTTTCCACTATAGTCTTTCCACTATAGTCTGTCCACTTTAGTCTTTCCACTTTAGTCTTTCCACTATTCTCTGTCCACTTTAGTCTTTCCACTTTAGTCTTTCCACTATAGTCTCCACTTTATTCTGTCCACTACGGTCTCTCCACTATAGTCTTTCCAATATAGTCTGTCCACTTTAGTCTTTCCACTATTCTCTGTCCACTTTATTCTTTCCACTATACTCTCCAATTTATTCTGTCCACTACAGTCTTTCCACTATAGTCTGTCCACTTTAGTCTTTCCACTTTAGTCTTTCCACATTAGTCTGTCCACTTTAGTATTTCCACTATAGTCTGTCCACTTTAGTCTTTCCACTATTCTCTGTCCACTTTAGTCTTTCCACTTTAGTCTTTCCACTATAGTCTCCACTTTATTCTGTCCACTACAGTCTTTCCACTATAGTCTTTCCAATATAGTCTGTCCACTTTAGTCTTTCCACTTTAGTCTTTCCACTTTAGTCTGTCCACTTTAGTCTTTCCACTATAGTCTGTCCACTATGGTCTTTCCACTTTGGTCTTTCCGCTTTAGTCTGTCCACTTAGTCTTTCCACTTCAGTCTTTCCACTAGAGTCTGTCCACTTTAGTCTTTCCACTTTAGTCTGTCCACTTTAGTATTTCCACTTTAGTCTTTCCACTTTAGTCATTTCCACTATCGTCTGTCCACTTTAGTCTTTCCAATTTAGTCTTTCCACTTTATTCTGTCCACTACAGTCTTTCCAATATAGTCTTTCCACTATAGTCTGTCAAATTTAGTCTTTCCACCTTAGTCTTTCCACTTTAGTCTGTCCACTTTAGTCTTTCCACTATAGTCTGTCCACTTTAGTCTTTCCTCTATTCTCTGTCCACTTTAGTCTTTCCACTTTAGTCTTTCCACTATAGTCTCCACTTTATTCCGTCCACTATAGTCTTTCCACTATGGTCTTTCCACTATAGTCTGTCCACTTTAGTCTTTCCACTTTAGTCTTTCCGCTTTAGTCGGTCCACTTTAGTCTTTCCACTTTAGTCTTTCCACTTTAGTCTGTCCACTTTAGTCTTTCCACTATAGTCTATCCACTTTAGTCTTTCCACTTTAGTCTTTCCACTTTATTCTGTCCACTTCAGTGTGTACACTTTAGTTTGTCCACTGAGTCTTGCCGCTTCAGTCTTTCCACTATAGTCTGTCCACTTTAGTCTTTCCACTTTAGTCTTTCCACTCTAGTCTTTTCGCTTCAGTCTGTCAACTTTAGTCTTTCCACTATAGTCTGTCCACTTTAGTCTTTCCACTATCGTCTTTCCACTTTAGTCTGTCCACTTAGTCTTTCCACTTCAGTCTTTCCACTATAGTCTGTCCACTTTAGTCTTTCCGCCATCTGTCCACTTTAGTCTTTCCACTTTAAACTTTCCACTATAGTCTCCACTTTATTCTGTCCACTACAGTCTTTCCACTATAATCTTTCCACTATAGTCAGTCAACTTTAGTCTTTCCACTATTCTCTGTCCACTTTAGTCTTTCCACTATAGTCTCTACTTTATTATTTCCACTACAATCTTTCCACTGTAGTCTTTCCACTATAGTCTTTCCACTACAGTCTGTCCACTTTAGTCTTTCCACTATAGTCTCCACTTTATTCTGTCCACTACAGTCTTTCGACTATAGTCTTTCCACTATAGTCTGTCCACTTTAGTCTTTCCACTTTAGTTTTTCCACTTTAGTCTGTCCACTTTAGTCTTGCCACTATAGTCTGTCCACTTTAGTCTTTCCACTTTAGTCTTTCCACTTTATTCTGTCCACTTCAGTGTGTACACTTTAGTCTGTCCACTGAGTCTTTCCACTTCAGTCTTTCCACTATAGTCTGTCCACTTTAGTCTTTCCACTTTATTCTTTCCACTATAGTCTCCAATTTATTATGTCCACTGCAGTCTTTCCACTATAGTCTTTCCACTATAGTCTGTCCACTTTAGTCTTTCCACTAGTCTCTGTCCACTTTAGTCTTTCCACTATAGTTTCCACTTTATTATGTCCACTACAGTCTTTCCACTATAGTCTTTCCACTATAGTCTGTCCACTTTAGTCTTTCCACTATAGTCTCCACTTTATTCTGTCCACTACAGTCATTCCACTATAGTCTTTCCACTATAGTCTGTCCACTTTAGTCTTTCCACTTTAGTTTTTCCACTTTAGTCTGTCCACTTTAGTCTTTCCACTATAGTCTTTCCACTATAGTCTTTCCACTATAGTCTGTCTACTTTAGTCTTTCCAATATTCTCTGTCCACTTTAGTCTTACCACTATAGTCTCCACTTTATTATGTCCACTACAGTCTTTCCACTGTAGTCTTTCCACTATAGTCTGTCCACTTTAGTCTTTCCACTATAGTCTCCACTTTATTCTGTCCACGACAGTCTTTCCACTATAGTCTTTCCACTATAGTCTGTCCACTTTAGTCTTTCCACTTTAGTTTTTCCACTTTAGTCTGTCCATTTTAGTCTTTCAACTATAGTCTGTCCACTTTAGTCTTTCCACTTTAGTCTTTCCACTTTATTCTGTCCACTTCAGTGTGTACACTTTAGTGTGTCCACTGAGTCTTTCAGCTTCAGTCTTTCCACTATAGTCTGTCCACTTTAGTCTTTCCACTTTAGTCTTTCCACTATAGTCTCCACTTTATTCTGTCCACTACATTCTTTCCACTTTAGTCTTTCCACGATTCTCTGTCCACTTTATTCTTTCCACTATAGTCTCCACTTTATTCTGTCCACTACAGTCTTTCCACTATAGTCTTTCCACTATAGTCTGTCCACTTTTGTCTTTCCACTATTCTCTGTTCACTTTAGTCTTTCCACTATAGTCTCCACTTTATTCTGTCCACTACAGTCTTTCCACTATAGTCTTTCCACTATAGTCTTTCCACTATAGTCTGTCAACTTTAGTCTTTCCACTATTCTCTGTCCACTTTAGGCTTTCCACTATAGTCTCCACTTTATTCTGTCCACTACAGTCTTTCCACTATAGTCTTTCCACTATAGTCTGTCCACTTTAGTCTTTCCACTTTAGTCTATCCACTGTAGTGTCCACTTTATTCTGTCCACTACAGTCTTTCCACTTTAGTCTTTCCACTATTCTCTGTCCACTTTAGTCTTTCCACTTTAGTCTTTCCACTATAGTCTCCACTTTATTCCGTCCACTACAGTTTTTCCACTATAGTCTGTCCACTTTAGTCTTTCCACTATTCTCTGTCCACTTTAGTCTTTCCACTATAGTCTCCACTTTATTCTGTCCACTACATTCTTTCCACATTAGTCTTCCTACTATAGTCTTTCCACTTCAGTTTGTCCACTTTAGTCTTTCCACTATAGTCTGTTCACTTTAGTCTTTCCACTTTAGTCTATACACTATAGTCTCCACTTTATTCTGTCCACTACAGTCTTTCCACTTTAGTCTTTCCACTATTCTCTGTCCACTTTAGTCTTTCCATTATAGTCTCCACTTTATTCTGTCCACTACAGTCTTTCCATTGTAGTCTTTCCACTATAGTCTGTCCACTTTATTCTTTCCACTATTCTCTGTCCACTTTAGTCTTTCCACTATAGTCTACACTTTATTCTGTCCACTACAGTCTTTCCACTATAGTCTTTCCACTATAGTCTGTCCACTTTAGTCTTTCCACTTTAGCTTTTCCACTTAAGTCTGTCCACTTCAATCTTTCCACTATAGTCTTTCCACTATTCTCTGTCCACTTTAGTCTTTCCACTATAGTCTCCACTTTATTCTGTCCACTTCAGTCTTTCCACTATAGTCTTTCCACTATAGTCTGTCCACTTTAGTCTTTCCAGTATTCTCTGTCCACTTTAGTCTTACCACTATAGTCTCCACTTTATTCTGTCCACTACATTCTTTCCACTATAGTCTTTCCAATATAGTCTGTCCACTTTAGTCTTTCCACTTTAGTCTTTCCACTTTAGTCTGTCCACTTTAGTCTTTCCACTATAGTCTGTCCACTATAGTCTTTCCACTTTAGTCTTTCCGCTTTAGTCTGTCCACTTAGTCTTTCCACTTCAGTCTTTCCACTAGAGTCTGTCCACTTTAGTCTTTCCACTTTAGTCTGTCCACTTTTGTATATTCACTTTAGTCTTTCCACTTTAGTCATTTCCACTACCGTCTGTCCACTTTAGTCTTTCCACTTTAGTCTTTCAACTTTAGTGTGTCCACTTTAGTCTTTCCACTATAGACTGTCCACTTTAGTCTTTCCACTAAAGTCTGTCCACTTTAGTCTTTCCACTTTAGTCTTTCCACTTTAGTCTTTCCACTATAGTCTGTCCACTTTAGTATTTCCACTTTAGTCTTTCCACTTTAGTCGGTCCACTTTAGTCTTTCCACTATAGTCTGTCCACTTTAGTCTTTCCACTTTAGTCTTTCCACTTTATTCTGTCCACTTCAGTGTGTACACTTTAGTCTGTCCACTGTGTCTTTCCACTTCAGTCTTTCCACTATAGTCTTTCCACTATAGTCTGTCCACTTTAGTCTTTCCACGTTAGCTTTTCCACTTTAGTCTGTCCACTTCAATCTTTCCACTATAGTCTTTCCACTATTCTCTGTCCACTTTAGTCTTTCCACTATAGTCTCCACTTTATTCTGTCCACTTCAGTCTTTCCACTATAGTCTTTCCACTATAGTCTGTCCACTTTAGTCTTTCCAGTATTCTCTGTCCACTTTAGTCTTTCCAATATAGTCTCCACTTTATTCTGTCCACTACATTCTTTCCACTATATTCTTTCCAATATAGTCTGTCCACTTTAGTCTTTCCACTTTAGTCTTTCCACTTTAGTCTGTTCACTTTAGTCTTTTCACTATAGTCTGTCCACTATAGTCTTTCCACTTTAGTCTTTCCGCTTTAGTCTGTCCACTTAGTCTTTCCACTTCAGTCTTTCCACTAGAGTCTGTCCACTTTAGTCTTTCCACTTTAGTCTGTCCACTTTAGTATGTTCACTTTAGTCTTTCCACTTTAGTCATTTCCACTACCGTCTGTCCACTTTAGTCTTTCCACTTTAGTCTTTCCACTTTAGTGTGTCCACTTTAGTCTTTCCACTATAGACTGTCCACTTTAGTCTTTCCACTAAAGTCTGTCCACTTTAGTCTTTCCACTTTAGTCTTTCCACTTTAGTCTTTCCACTATAGTCTGTCCACTTTAGTCTTTCCACTTTAGTCTTTCCACTTTAGTCGGTCCACTTTAGTCTTTCCACTATAGTCTGTCCACTTTAGTCTTTCCACTACAGTCTGTCCACTTTAGTCTTTCCACTTTAGTCTTTCCACTTTAGTCTTTCCACTTTAGTCTGTCCACTTTAGTCTTTCCACTATAGTCTGTCCACTTTAGTCTTTCCACTTTAGTCTTTCCACTTTATTCTGTCCACTTCAGTGTGTACACTTTAGTTTGTCCACTGAGTCTTGCCGCTTCAGTCTTTCCACTATAGTCTGTCCACTTTAGTCTTTCCACTTTAGTCTTTCCACAATAGTCTTTTCACTTCAGTCTGTCCACTTTAGTCTTTCCACTATAGTCTGTCCACTTTAGTCTTTCCACTATCGTCTCTCCACTTTAGTCTGTCCACTTAGTCTTTCCACTTCAGTCTTTCCACTATAGTCTGTCCACTTTAGTCTTTCCGCTATTCTCTGTCCACTTTAGTCTTCCCACTTTAATCTTTCCACTATAGTCTCCACTTTATTCTGTCCACTACAGTCTTTCCACTATAATCTTTCCACTATAGTCAGTCCACTTTAGTCTTTCCACTATTCTCTGTCCACTTTAGTCTTTCCACTATAGTCTCTACTTTATTATTTCCACTACAGTCTTTCCACTATAGTCTTTCCACTATAGTCTTTCCATTATAGTCTGTCCACTTTAGTCTTTCCACTATAGTCTCCACTTTATTCTGTCCACTACAGTCTTTCCACTATAGTCTTTCCACTATAGTCTGTCCACTTTAGTCTTTCTACTTTAGTTTTTCCACTTTAGTCTGTCCACTTTAGTCTTTCCACTATAGTCTGTCCACTTTAGTCTTTCCACTTTAGTCTTTCCACTTTATTCTGTCCACTTCAGTGTGTACACTTTAGTCTGTCCACTGTGTCTTTCCACTTCAGTCTTTCCACTATAGTCTGTCCACTTTAGTCTTTCCACTTTATTCTTTCCACTATAGTCTCCACTTTATTATGTCCACTACAGTCTTTCCACTATAGTCTGTCCACTTTAGTCTTTCCACTAGTCTCTGTCCACTTTAGTCTTTCCACTATAGTCTTTCCACTTTATTCTGTCCACTTCAGTGTGTACACTTTAGTCCGTCCACTGAGTCTTTCCACTTCAGTCTTTCCACTATAGTCTGTCCACTTTAGTCTTTCCACTTTATTCTTTCCACTATAGTCTCCGTTTTATTATATCCACTAGTCTTTCCACTATAATCTTTCCACTATAGTCTGTCCACTTTAGTCTTTCCACTAGTCTCTGTCCACTTTAGTCTTTCCACTATAGTCTCCACTTTATTATGTCCACTATAGTCTTTCCACTATTAATTTAAGAAGTAAATAAATTTACTTCTTAAATACCTACCAAGGAAAATATTTCAACCTTCTGTTCTTCCCGTTACTTGTTCTTCCATCGAAATTGCTTTCCGAAAATTAAGAAGAACTGGTTCTACAGATTCTGATGGCCTTAGTGCCGATTTTTTCAAAATTGAGTGTCCAGCTTTAACACAACACCTTCAGCTGCTATTTCAAATTTGTTTATGCCAGGGTTTGGTTCTGAATAGTTTCCTCCTGGGTACTATAACATCGGTGATTAAGCGAGGGAAAGACGCGGACCTTTGCAAAAGCTATCGGCCAATTACAGTTTCTTGTACCATAAGCAAAATCCTGGAATACGTCCTTCTTCCAGAACTAGTTGAAAAATGTAGCTTTGGTTCAATGCAGTTTGGATTCCGTTCGAGCGCCAGTTGTGCGCATGCTCATCACATATTGACAAAAATGATGAAACAGGCTACCCGCGACAAGTCTTCTATACATATATGTTCTATAGATATAGCTGGTGCTTTTGACAATATAACGCATTCTCAGGCCCTATTTTCTCTCATTACTTCTGGCGTGAATCTGTCTGTCGTCTATCTGTTAAAATTTTGGTATGGTCATTCTTCAGTAAGGTTCAAATGGCAAGGTAGCTTGTCAGAGATTATTTCTGTCCGAACTGGTGTTCGCCAAGGGGGAGTCTTATCTCCCTACATCTTCAAATCGGCCATATCTTCTTGTCTCGATTCTTTGCTTCCTGCTTACTTCTATAAAGACTATGCCTTCAGCTACATAGCCTATGCGGACGACTTGCTCTTAGTAAGCCGTAGCCGATCCACACTCACAGAAAATGTAAGTAAGCTGTCGTCAGAACTTCTGAAAGTTGGCCTTGAAGTTAACCTTTCAAAATGTGAGTACCTGCATTTCAACCCTTCGTCAAATTGTTCGAGTGCATCTAAAGCTTCTATATCTCTTGGATCGTTCATCGTCAAATCAACATACTCTCTACGGTGGCTCGGCATAACATTCAAATCTTCATTGTCAAAATTTTGCTCATCGGTTGTTCAAGAAGTTTATAAGTCGATCCGTAGCGCCTATGGGCGCATCGTCCCCAACCGGGGGCGCTATAATCGTAAAGCTTTGGGAAATTTGTACAGAACCTTCTGCGCTCCTTCTATACTATTTCGTTCTGGCGTCACTCATGTTCTGCGAAAGAAGGAGATTAAAAAGATGAGATCGTGTTATTTTAAATATGCGAAGCACCTGCTCCACTTGTCGAAATTATGTCATAACCATACATTGACGGAGAAATTCAAAATTCAAGACGCAAGTGTTACCCTTTTGGATGTTTCGTCATCACTTTCAAAACTCATGGACAACAAGGCCCAACCAGCACACGATGTCGTCCACTGCTTCCTGACCGAAGATTAAAAATTAAATGTCTTTTTCTGTGTGTATATATGTGTTTTGTTTATTTTCTTTACTTTTGTCATTTACTCCGCCTTTTCAAAATGGCGGGTCATAAATAAATTACTTACTTACTTACTATAGTCTGTCCACTTTAGTCTTTCCACTTTTGTTTTTCCACTTTAGTCTGTCCACTTTAGTCTTTCCACTATAGTCTTTCCACTTTAGTCTTTCCACTTTAGTCTTTCCACTTTATTCTGTCCACTTCAGTGTGTACACTTTAGTGTGTCCACTGAGTCTTTCAACTTCAGTCTTTCCACTATAGTCTGTCCACTTTAGTCTTTCCACTTTCTTCTTTCCACTATAGTCTCCGTTTTATTATATCCACTAGTCTTTCCACTATAATCTTTCCACTATAGTCTGTCCACTTTAGTCTTTCCACTAGTCTCTGTCCACTTTAGTCTTTCCACTATAGTCTCCACTTTATTATGTCCACTATAGTCTTTCCACTATAGTCTGTCCACTTTAGTCTTTCCACTTTAGTTTTTCCACTTTAGTCTTTCCACTTTAGTCTTTTCACTATAGTGTCCACTTTATTCTGTCCACTATAGTCTTTCCACTATGGTCTTTCCAATATAGTCTGTCCACTTTAGTCTTTCCACTTTAGTCTTTCCACTTTAGTCGGTCCACTTTTGTCTTTCCACTATAGTCTGTCCACTTTAGTCTTTCCACTACAGTCTGTCCACTTTAGTCTTTCCACTTTAGTCTTTCCACTTTAGTCTGTCCACTTTAGTCTTTCCACTATAGTCTGTCCACTTTAGTCTTTCCACTTTAGTCTTTCCACTTTATTCTGTCCACTTCAGTGTGTACACTTTAGTTTGTTTACTGAGTCTTGCCGCTTCAGTCTTTCCACTATAGTCTGTCCACTTTAGTCTTTCCACTTTAATCTTTCCACTATAGTCTCCTCTTTATTCTGTCCACTACAGTCTTTCCACTATAATCTTTCCACTATAGTCAGTCCACTTTAGTCTTTCCACTATTCTCTTTCCACTTTAGTCTTTCCACTATAGTCTCTACTTTATTATTTCCACTACAGTCTTTCCACTATAATCTTTCCACTATGGTCTTTCCACTATAGTCTGTCCAGTTTAGTCTTTCCACTATAGTCTCCACTTTATTCTGTCCACTACAGTCTTTCCACTATAGTCTTTCCACTATAGTCTGTCCACTTTAGTCTTTCTACTTTAGTTTTTCCACTATAGTCTGTCCACTTTAGTCTTTCCACTTTCGTCTTTCCACTTTATTCTGTCCACTTCAGTGTATACACTTTAGTCTGTCCACTGTGTCTTTCCACTTCAGTCTTTCCACTATAGTCTGTCCACTTTAGTCTTTCCACCTTATTCTTTCCACTATAGTCTCCACTTTATTATGTCCACTACAGTCTTTCCACTATAATCTTTCCACTATAGTCTGTCCACTTTAGTCTTTCCACTAGTCTCTGTCCACTTTAGTCTTTCCACTATAGTCTTTCCAATTTATTCTGTCCACTTCAGTGTGTACACTTTAGTCTGTCCACTGAGTCTTTCCACTTCAGTCTTTCCACTATAGTCTGTCCACTTTAGTCTTTCCACTTTATTCTTTCCACTATAGTCTCCGTTTTATTATATCCACTAGTCTTTCCACTATAATCTTTCCACTATTGTCTGTCCACTTTAGTCTTTCCACTAGTCTCTGTCCACTTTAGTCTTTCCACTATAGTCTCCACTTTATTATGTCCACTATAGTCTTTCCACTATAGTCTGTCCACTTTAGTCTTTCCACTTTAGTTTTTCCACTTTAGTCTGTCCACTTTAGTCTTTCCACTATAGTCTTTCCACTTTAGTCTTTCCACTTTAGTCTTTACACTTTATTCTGTCCACTTCAGTGTGTACACTTTAGTGTGTCCACTGAGTCTTTCAACTTCAGTCTTTCCACTATAGTCTGTCCACTTTAGTCTTTCCACTTTAGTCTTTCCACTATAGTCTCCACTTTATTCTGTCCACTACATTCTTTCCACTTTAGTCTTTCCACGATTCTCTGTCCACTTTATTCTTTCCACTATAGTCTCCACCTTATTCTGTCCACTACAGTCTTTCCACTATTGTCTTTCCACTATAGTCTGTCCACTTTAGTCTTTCCACTTTAGTCTATCCACTATAGTCTCCACTTTATTCGGTCCACTACAGTCTTTCCACTTTAGTCTATCCACTATAGTCTCCACTTTATTCTGTCCACTACAGTCTTTCCACTTTAGTCTTTCCACGATTCTCTGTCCACTTTATTCTTTCCACTATAGTCTCCACTTTATTCTGTCCACTACAGTCTTTCCACTATTGTCTTTCCACTATAGTCTGTCCACTTTAGTCTTTCCACTTTAGTCTATCCACTATAGTCTCCACTTTATTCTGTCCACTACAGTTTTTCCACTATAGTCTTTCCACTATAGTCTGTCCACTTTAGTCTTTCCACTATTCTCTGTCCACTTTAGTCTTTCCACTATAGTCTCCACTTTATTCTGTCCACTACATTCTTTCCACTTTAGTCTTCCTACTATAGTCTTTCCACTTCAGTTTGTCCACTTTAGTCTTTCCACTATAGTCTGTTCACTTTAGTCTTTCCACTATAGTCTTTCCACTTTAGTCCGTCAACATAGTCTTTCAACTTCAGTCTTTCCACTATAGTCTGTCCACTTTAGTCTTTCCACTTTAGTCTATACACTATAGTCTCCACTTTATTCTGTCCACTACAGTCTTTCCACTATTGTCTTTCCACTATAGTCTGTCCACTTTAGTCTTTCCACTTTAGTCTATCCACTATAGTCTCCACTTTATTCGGTCCACTACAGTCTTTCCACTTTAGTCTATCCACTATAGTCTCCACTTTATTCTGTCCACTACAGTCTTTCCACTTTAGTCTTTCCACGATTCTCTGTCCACTTTATTCTTTCCACTATAGTCTCCACTTTATTCTGTCCACTACAGTCTTTCCACTATTGTCTTTCCACTATAGTCTGTCCACTTTAGTCTTTCCACTTTAGTCTATCCACTATAGTCTCCACTTTATTCTGTCCACTACAGTTTTTCCACTATAGTCTGTCCACTTTAGTCTTTCCACTTTTGTCTTTCCACTATAGTCTTTTCACTTCAGTCTGTCCACTTTAGTCTTTCCACTATAGTCTGTCCACTTTAGTCTTTCCACTATCGTCTTTCCACTTTAGTCTGTCCACTTAGTCTTTCCACTTCAGTCTTTCCACTATAGTCTGTCCACTTTAGTCTTTCCGCTATTCTCTGTCCACTTTAGTCTTTCCACTTTGATCTTTCCACTATAGTCTCCACTTTATTCTGTCCACTACAGTCTTTCCACTATAATCTTTCCACTATAGTCTGTCCACTTTAGTCTTTCCACTAGTCTCTGACCACTTTAGTCTGTCCACTTTAGTCTTTCCACTATAGTCTCCACTTTATTCTGTCCACTACAGTCTTTTCACTGTAGTCTTTCCACTATAGTATATCCACTTTAGTCTTTCCACTATAGTCTCCCCTTTATTCTGTCCACGACAGTCTTTCCACTATAGTCTTTCCACTATAGTCTGTCCACTTTAGTCTTTCCACTTTAGTTTTTCCACTTTAGTCTGTCCACTTTAGTCTTTCCACTATAGTCTGTCCACTTTAGTCTTTCCACTTTAGTCTTTCAACTTTATTCTGTCCACTTCAGTGCTTACACTTTAGTGTGTCCACTGAGTTTTTCAACTTCAGTCTTTCCACTATAGTCTGTCCACTTTAGTCTTTCCACTTTAGTCTTTCCACTATAGTCTCCACTTTATTCTGTCCACTTTAGTCTTTCCACTTTAGTCTTTCCACTATAGTCTCCACTTTATTCTGTCCACTACATTCTTTCCACTTTAGTCTTTCCACTATTCTCTGTCCACTTTAGTCTTTCCACTATAGTCTCCACTTTATTCTGTCCACTACAGTCTTTCCACTATAGTCTTTCCACTATAGTCTGTCCACTTTAGTCTTTCCACTATAGTCTCCACTTTATTCTGTCCACTACAGTCTTTCCACTATAGTCTTTCCACTATAGTCTGTCAACTTTAGTCTTTCCACTATTCTCTGTCCACTTTAGGCTTTCCACTATCGTCTCCACTTTATTCTGTCCACTAAAGTCTTTCCACTATAGTCTTGCCACTATAGTCTGTCCACTTTAGTCTTTCCACTTTAGTCTTTCCACTTTAGTGTGTCCACTTTAGTCTTTCCACTATAGACTGTCCACTTTAGTCTTTCCACTAAAGTCTGTCCACTTTAGTCTTTCCACTTTAGTCTTTCCACTTTAGTCTTTCCACTATAGTCTGTCCACTTTAGTCTTTCCACTATTCTCTGTCCACTTTACTCTTTCCACAATAGTCTCCACTTTATTCTGTCCATTACAGTCTTTCAAATATAGTCTTTCCACTATAGTCTGTCCACTTTAGTCTTTCCACCTTAGTCTTTCCACTTTAGTCTGTCCACTTTAGTCTTTCCACTATAGTGTGTCCACTTTAGTCTTTCCTCTATTCTCTGTCCACTTTAGTCTTTCCACTTTAGTCGTTCCACTATAGTCTCCACTTTATTCTGTCCACTATAGTCTTTCCACTGTGGTCTTTCCACTATAGTCTGTCCACTTTAGTCTTTCCACTTTGGTCTTTCCACTTTAGTCGGTCCACTTTAGTCTTTCCACTTTAGTCTGTCCACTTTAGTCTTTCCACTACAGTCTGTCCACTTTAGTCTTTCCACTTTAGTCTTTCCACTTTAGTCTGTCCACTTTAGTCTTTCCACTATAGTCTGTCCACTTTATTCTTTCCACTTTAGTCTTTCCACTTTATTCTGTCCACTTCAGTGTGTACACTTTAGTTTGTCCACTGAGTCTTGCCGCTTCAGTCTTTCCACTATAGTCTGTCCACTTTAGTCTTTCCACTTTTGTCTTTCCACTTTAGTCTGTCCACTTAGTCTTTCCACTTCAGTCTTTCCACTATAGTCTGTCCACTTTAGTCTTTCCGCTATTCTCTGTCCACTTTAGTCTTTCCACTTTGATCTTTCCACTATAGTCTCCACTTTATTCTGTCCACTACAGTCTTTCCACTATAATCTTTCCACTATCGTCTGTCCACTTTAGTCTTTCCACTATTCTCTGTCCACTTTAGTCTTTCCACTATAGTCTCCACTTTATTATTTCCACTATAGTCTTTCCACTATAGTCTTTCCACTATAGTCTTTCCAATATAGTCTGTCCATTTTAGTCTTTCCACTATAGTCTCCACTTTATTCTGTCCACTACAGTCTTTCCACTATAGTCTTTCCACTATAGTCTGTCCACTTTAGTCTGTCCACTTTAGTCTTTCCAATATAGTCTGTCCACTTTAGTCTTTCCACTTTAGTCTTTCCACTTTATTCTGTCCACTTCAGTGTGTACACTTTAGTCTGTCCACTGAGTCTTTCCACTTCAGTCTTTCCACTATAGTCTTTCCACTATAGTCTTTCCACTATAATCTTTCCACTATAGTCTTTCCACTTTAGTCTTTCCACTAGTCTCTGTCCACTTTAGTCTTTCCACTATAGTCTCCACTTTATTATGTCCACTACAGTCTTTCCACTATAGTCTTTCCACTATAGTCTGTCCACTTTAGTCTGTCCACTTTAGTCTTTCCACTATAGTCTGTCCACTTTAGTCTTTCCACTTTAGTCTTTCCACTTTATTCTGTCCACTTCAGTGTTTACACTTTAGTCTGTCCACTGAAATTTTCCACTTCAGTCTTTCCACTATAGTCTGTCCACTTTAGTCTTTCCACTTTTGTCTTTCCACTATAGTCTTTTCACTTCAGTCTGTCCACTTTAGTCTTTCCACTATAGTCTGTCCACTTTCGTCTTTCCACTATCGTCTTTCCACTTTAGTCTGTCCACTTAGTCTTTCCACTTCAGTCTTTCCACTTTAGTCTGTCCACTTTAGTCTTTCCGCTATTCTCTGTCCACTTTAGTCTTTCCACTTTGATCTTTCCACTATAGTCTCCACTTTATTCTGTCCACTACAGTCTTTCCACTATAATCTTTCCACTATAGTCTGTCCACTTTAGTCTTTCCACTATTCTCTGTCCACTTTAGTCTTTCCACTATAGTCTCCACTTTATTATTTCCACTACAGTCTTTCCACTATAGTCTTTCCACTATAGTCTTTCCACTATAGTCTGTCCACCTTAGTCTTTCCACTATAGTCTCCACTTTATTCTGTCCACTACAGTCTCTCCACTATAGTCTTTCCACTATAGTCTGTCCACTTTAGTCTTTCCACTATTCTCTGTCCACTTTATTCTTTCCACTATACTCTCCGCTTTATTCTGTCCACTACAGTCTTTCCACTATAGTCTGTCCATTTTAGTCTTTTCACTTTAGTCTTTCCACATTAGTCTGTCCACTTTAGTATTTCCACTATAGTCTGTCCACTTTAGTCTTTCCACTTTAGTCTTTCCACTTTAGTCTGTCCACTTTAGTCTTTCCACTATAGTCTGTCCACTTTAGTCTTTCCACTTTAGTCTTTCCACTTTAGTCTTTCCACTTTATTCTGTCCACTTCAGTGTGTACACTTTAGTTTGTCCACTGAGTCTTGCCGCTTCAGTCTTTCCACTATAGTCTGTCCACTTTAGTCTTTCCACTATAGAATGTCCACTTTAGTCTTTCCACTATCGTCTTTCCAGTTTAGTGTGTCCACTGAGTCTTTCAACCCTAGTTTTTCCACTATAGTCTGTCCACTTTAGTCTTTCCACTTTAGTCTTTCCACTATAGTCTCCACTTTATTCTGTCCACTTTAGTCTTTCCACTTTAGTCTTTCCACTATAGTCTCCACTTTATTCTGTCCACCACATTCTTTCTACTTTAGTCTTTCCACTATTCTCTGTCCACTTTAGTCTTTCCACTATAGTCTCCACTTTATTCTGTCCACTACAGTCTTTCCACTATAGTCTTTCCACTATCGTCTGTCCACTTTAGTCTTTCCACTATTCTCTGTCAACTTTAGTCTTTCCACTATAGTCTCCACTTTATTCTGTCCACTACAGTCTTTCCACTATAGTCTTTCCACTATAGTCTGTCAACTTTAGTCTTTCCACTATTCTCTGTCCACTTTAGGCTTTCCACTATAGTCTCCACTTTATTCTGTCCACTACAGAAAGACGATAGTGGAAAGACTAAAGTGGACAGACTATAGTGGAAAGACTAAAGTGGACAGACTGAAGTGAAAAGACTATAGTGGAAAGACAAAAGTGAAAAGACTAAAGTGGACAGACTATAGTGGAAAGACTGAAGCGGCAAGACTCAGTGGACAAACTAAAGTGTACACACTGAAGTGGACAGAATAAAGTGGAAAGACTAAAGTGGAAAGACTAGAGTGGACAGACTATAGTGGAAAGACTAAAGTGGACAGACTAAAGTGGAAAGACTAAAGTGGAAAGACTAAAGTGGACAGACTATAGTGGAAATACTAAAGTGGACAGACTAATGTGGAAAGACTAAAGTGAAAAGACTAAAGTGGACAGACTATAGTGGAAAGACTGTAGTGGACAGAATAAAGCGGAGAGTATAGTGGAAAGAAGAAAGTGGACAGAGAATAGTGGAAAGACTAAAGTGGACAGACTATAGTGGAAAGACTATAGTGGAGAGACTGTAGTGGACAGAATAAAGTGGAGACTATAGTGGAAAGACTAAAGTGGAAATACTAAAGTGGACAGAGAATAGTGGAAAGACTAAAGTGGAAAGACTAAAGTGGACAGACTATATTGGAAAGACTATAGTGGAAAGACTGTAGTGGACAGAATAAAGTGGAGACTATAGTGGAAAGACTAAAGTGGACAGAGAATAGTGGAAAGAATAAAGTGGACAGACTATAGTGGAAAGACTAAAGTGGACAGACTAAAATGGAAAGACTAAAGTGGAAAGACTAAAGTGGACAGACTATAGTGGAAATACTGTAGTGGACAGAATAAAGCGGAGAGTATAGTGGAAAGAATAAAGTGGACAGAGAATAGTGGAAAGACTAAAGTGGACAGACTATAGTGGAAAGACTATAGTGGAGAGACTGTAGTTGACAGAATAAAGTGGAGACTATAGTGGAAAGACTAAAGTGGAAATACTACAGTGGACAGAGAATAGTGGAAAGACTAAAGTGGACAGACTATAGTGGAAAGACTATAGTGGAGAGACTGTAGTTGACAGAATAAAGTGGAGACTATAGTGGAAAGACTAAAGTGGAAATACTAAAGTGGACAGAGAATAGTGGAAAGACTAAAGTGGACAGACTATAGTGGAAAGACTATAGTGGAAAGACTGTAGTGGACAGAATAAAGTAGAGACTAAAGTGGACAGAGAATAGTGGAAAGACTAAAGTGGACAGACTATAGTGGAAAGACTATAGTGGAAAGACTGTAGTGGACAGAATAAAGTGGAGACTATAGTGGAAAGACTAAAGTGGACAGAGAATAGTGGAAAGACTATAGTGGAAAGATTGAAGTGGACAGACTAAAGTGGAAAAGCTAAAGTGGAAAGACTAAAGTGGACAGACTATAGTGGAAAGACTATAGTGGAAAGACTGTAGTGGACAGAATAAAGTGTAGACTATAGTGGAAAGACTAAAGTGGAGAGAGAATTGTGGAAAGAATAAAGTGGACAGACTATAGTGGAAAGACTATAGTGGAAAGACTGTAGTGGACAGAATAAAGTGGAGACTATAGTGGAAAGACTAAAGTGGACAGAGAATAGTGGAAAGACTAAAGTGGAAAGAATGTAGTGGACAGAATAAAGCGGAGAGTATAGTGGAAAGAAGAAAGTGGACAGAGAATAGTGGAAAGACTAAAGTGGACAGACTATAGTGGAAAGACTATAGTGGAGAGACTGTAGTGGACAGAATAAAGTGGAGACTATAGTGGAAAGACTAAAGTGGAAATACTAAAGTGGACAGAGAATAGTGGAAAGACTAAAGTGGAAAGACTAAAGTGGACAGACTATATTGGAAAGACTATAGTGGAAAGACTGTAGTGGACAGAATAAAGTGGAGACTATAGTGGAAAGACTAAAGTGGACAGAGAATAGTGGAAAGAATAAAGTGGACAGACTATAGTGGAAAGACTAAAGTGGACAGACTAAAATGGAAAGACTAAAGTGGAAAGACTAAAGTGGACAGACTATAGTGGAAATACTGTAGTGGACAGAATAAAGCGGAGAGTATAGTGGAAAGAATAAAGTGGACAGAGAATAGTGGAAAGACTAAAGTGGACAGACTATAGTGGAAAGACTATAGTGGAGAGACTGTAGTTGACAGAATAAAGTGGAGACTATAGTGGAAAGACTAAAGTGGAAATACTAAAGTGGACAGAGAATAGTGGAAAGACTAAAGTGGACAGACTATAGTGGAAAGACTATAGTGGAGAGACTGTAGTTGACAGAATAAAGTGGAGACTATAGTGGAAAGACTAAAGTGGAAATACTAAAGTGGACAGAGAATAGTGGAAAGACTAAAGTGGACAGACTATAGTGGAAAGACTATAGTGGAAAGACTGTAGTGGACAGAATAAAGTAGAGACTAAAGTGGACAGAGAATAGTGGAAAGACTAAAGTGGACAGACTATAGTGGAAAGACTATAGTGGAAAGACTGTAGTGGACAGAATAAAGTGGAGACTATAGTGGAAAGACTAAAGTGGACAGAGAATAGTGGAAAGACTATAGTGGAAAGATTGAAGTGGACAGACTAAAGTGGAAAAGCTAAAGTGGAAAGACTAAAGTGGACAGACTATAGTGGAAAGACTATAGTGGAAAGACTGTAGTGGACAGAATAAAGTGGAGACTATAGTGGAAAGACTAAAGTGGACAGACTATAGTTGAAAGACTATATTGGAAAAACTCTAGTGGACGGAATAAAGTGGAGACTATAGTGGAAAGACTAAAGTGGAAAGACTAAAGTGGACAGAGAATAGTGGAAAGTGGAGACTATGGTGGAAAGACTAAAGTGGAAAGACTAAAGTGGACAGAATAAAGTGGAGACTATAGTGGAAAGACTAAAGTGGACAGACTATAGTTGAAAGACTATATTGGAAAAACTGTAGTGGACGGAATAAAGTGGAGACTATAGTGGAAAGACTAAAGTGGAAAGACTAAAGTGGACAGAGAATAGTGGAAAGACTAAAGTGGAAAGACTGTAATGGACAGAATAAAGTGGAGACTATAGTGGATAGTCTAAAGTGGAACGACTAAAGTGGACAGACTATAGTGGAAAGACTATAGTGGAAAGACTGTAGTGGACAGAATAAAGTGGAGACTATAGTGGAAAGCCTAAAGTGGACAGAGAATAGTGGAAAGACTAAAGTTGACAGACTATAGTGGAAAGACTATAGTGGAAAGACTGTAGTGGACAGACTAAAGTGGACAGACTACAGTGCAAAGACTATAGTGGAAAGACTGTAGTGGACAGAATAAAGTGGAGACTATAGTGGAAAGACTAAAGTGGACAGACTATAGTGGAAAGACTAAAGTGGACAGACTAAAGTGGACAGACTATAGTGCAAAGACTATAGTGGAAAGACCGAAGTGGACAGAATAAAGTGGAGACTATAGTGGAAAGACTAAAGTGGACAGACTATAGTGGAAAGACCATAGTGGAAAGACTATAGTGGAAAGACTGTAGTGGAAATAATGAAGTGGAGACTATAGTGGAAAGACTAAAGTGGACAGACTATAGTGGAAAGACCATAGTGGAAAGACTATAGTGGAAAGACTGTAGTGGTAATAATAAAGTGGAGACTATAGTGGAAAGACTATAGTGGAAAGAATAAAGTGGAAAGACTAAAGTGGACAGACTATAGTGGAAAGACTCAAGTGGAAAGACTCAGTGGACAGACTAAAGTGTACACACTGAAGTGGACAGAATAAAGTGGAAAGACTAAAGTGGAAAGACTAAAGTGGACAGACTATAGTGGAAAGACTAAAGTGGACAGACTAAAGTGGACAGACTATAGTGCAAAGACTATAGTGGAAAGACTGTAGTGGACAGAATAAAGTGGAGACTATAGTGGAAAATACTAAAGTGGACAGACTATAGTGGAAAGACCATAGTGGAAAGACTATAGTGGAAAGACTGTAGTGGAAATAATAAAGTGGAGACTATAGTGGAAAGACTAAAGTGGACAGAGAATAGTGGAAAGACTAAAGTGGACAGACTATAGTGGAAAGACTGTAGTGGACAGAATAAAGCGGAGAGTATAGTGGAAAGAATAAAGTGGACAGAGAATAGTGGAAAGACTAAAGTGGACAGAGAATAGTGGAAAGACTAAAGTGGACAGACTATAGTGGAAAGACTATAGTGGAAAGACTATAGTGGAAAGACTATAGTGGACAGAATAAAGTGGAGACTATAGTGGAAAGACTAAAGTGGAAAGACTAAAGTGGACAGACTATAGTGGAAAGACTGAAGTTGAAAGACTCAGTGGACACACTAAAGTGTAAGCACTGAAGTGGACAGAATAAAGTGGAAAGACTAAAGTGGAAAGACTGAAGTGGACAAACTATAGTGGAAAGACTGAAGTTGAAAGACTCAGTGGACACACTAAAGTGTAAGCACTGAAGTGGACAGAATAAAGTGGAAAGACTAAAGTGGAAAGACTAAAGTGGACAGACTATAGTGGAAAGACTAAAGTGGACGGACTAAAGTGGAAAAACTAAAGTGGAAAGACTAAAGTGGACAGACTATAGTGGAAAGACTATAGTGGAAACACTGTCGTGGACAGAATAAAGTGGAGACTATAGCGGAAAGACTAAAGTGGACATACTATAGTGGAAAGACTACAGTGAAAAGACTGTTGTGGACAGAATAAAGTGGAGAATATAGTGGAAAGACTAAAGTGGACATACTATAGTGGAAAGACTATAGTGGAAAGACTGTAGTGGACATAATAAAGTGGAGACTATAGTGGAAAGATTAAAGTGGACAGAGACTAGTGGAAAGACTAAAGTGGACAGACTATAGTGGAAAGATTATAGTGGAAAGACTGTAGTGGACATAATAAAGTGGAGACTATAGTGGAAAGAATAAAGTGGAAAGACTAAAGTGGACAGACTATAGTTGAAAGACTGAAGTGGAAAGACTCAGTGGACAGACTAAAGTGGAAAGACGATAGTGGAAAGACTAAAGTGGACAGACTATAGTGGAAAGACTAAAGTGGACAGACTGAAGTGAAATGACTATTGTGGAAAGACAAAAGTGAAAAGACTAAAGTGGACAGACTATAGTGGAAAGACTGAAGCGGCAAGACTCAGTGGACTAATTAAAGTGTACACACTGAAGTGGACAGAATAAAGTGGAAAGACTAAAGTGGAAAGACTAAAGTGGACAGACTATAGTGGAAAGACTAAAGTGGACAGACTAAAGTGGAAAGACTAAAGTGGAAAGACTAAAGTGGAAAGACTATAGTGGAAATACTAAAGTGGACAGACTAATGTGGAAAGACTAAAGTGAAAAGACTAAAGTGGACAGACTATAGAGGAAAGACTGTAGTGGACAGAATAAAGCGGAGAGTATAGTGGAAAGAATAAAGTGGACAGAGAATAGTGGAAAGACTAAAGTGGACAGACTATAGTGGAAAGACTATAGTGGAGAGACTGTAGTGGACAGAATAAAGTGGAGACTATAGTGGAAAGACTAAAGTGGACAGAGAATAGTGGAAAGACTAAAGTGGAAAGACTAAAGTGGACAGACTATATTGGAAAGACTATAGTGGAAAGACTGTAGTGGACAGAATAAAGTGGAGACTATAGTGGAAAGACTAAAGTGGACAGAGAATAGTGGAAAGAATAAAGTGGACAGACTATAGTGGAAAGACTAAAGTGGACAGACTAAAATGGAAAGACTAAAGTGGAAAGACTAAAGTGGACAGACTATAGTGGAAATACTGTAGTGGACAGAATAAAGCGGAGAGTATAGTGGAAAGAATAAAGTGGACAGAGAATAGTGGAAAGACTAAAGTGGACAGACTATAGTGGAAAGACTATAGTGGAGAGACTGTAGTTGACAGAATAAAGTGGAGACTATAGTGGAAAGACTAAAATGGAAATACTAAAGTGGACAGAGAATAGTGGAAAGACTAAAGTGGAAAGACTAAAGTGGACAGACTATAGTGGAAAGACTATAGTGGAAAGACTGTAGTGGACAGAATAAAGTAGAGACTATAGTGGAAAGACTAAAGTGGACAGAGAATAGTGGAAAGACTAAAGTGGACAGACTATAGTGGAAAGACTATAGTGGAAAGACTGTAGTGGACAGAATAAAGTGGAGACTATAGTGGAAAGACTAAAGTGGACAGAGAATAGTGGAAAGACTATAGTGGAAAGATTGAAGTGGACAGACTAAAGTGGAAAAGCTAAAGTGGAAAGACTAAAGTGGACAGACTATAGTGGAAAGACTATAGTGGAAAGACTGTAGTGGACAGAATAAAGTGTAGACTATAGTGGAAAGACTAAAGTGGAGAGAGAATTGTGGAAAGAATAAAGTGGACAGACTATAGTGGAAAGACTATAGTGGAAAGACTGTAGTGGAAAGAATAAAGTGGAGCCTATAGTGGAAAGACTAAAGTGGACAGAGAATAGTGGAAAGACTAAAGTGGAAAGAATGTAGTGGACAGAATAAAGTGGAGACTATAGTGGAAAGACTAAAGTGGAAAGACTAAAGTGGACAGAATAAAGTGGAGACTATAGTGGAAAGACTAAAGTGGAAAGACTAAAGTGGACAGACTATAGTGGAAAGACTATAGTGGAAAGACTAAAGTGGACAGACTAAAGTGGACAGACTATAGTGCAAAGACTATAGTGGAAAGACTGTAGTGGACAGAATAAAGTGGAGACTATAGTGGAAAATACTAAAGTGGACAGACTATAGTGGAAAGACCATAGTGGAAAGACTATAGTGGAAAGACTGTAGTGGAAATAATAAAGTGGAGACTATAGTGGAAAGACTAAAGTGGACAGAGAATAGTGGAAAGACTAAAGTGGACAGACTATAGTGGAAAGACTGTAGTGGACAGAATAAAGCGGAGAGTATAGTGGAAAGAATAAAGTGGACAGAGAATAGTGGAAAGACTAAAGTGGACAGAGAATAGTGGAAAGACTAAAGTGGACAGACTATAGTGGAAAGACTATAGTGGAAAGACTATAGTGGAAAGACTATAGTGGACAGAATAAAGTGGAGACTATAGTGGAAAGACTAAAGTGGAAAGACTAAAGTGGACAGACTATAGTGGAAAGACTGAAGTTGAAAGACTCAGTGGACACACTAAAGTGTAAGCACTGAAGTGGACAGAATAAAGTGGAGACTATAGTGGAAAGCCTAAAGTGGACAGAGAATAGTGGAAAGACTAAAGTTGACAGACTATAGTGGAAAGACTATAGTGGAAAGACTGTAGTGGACAGACTAAAGTGGACAGACTATAGTGCAAAGACTATAGTGGAAAGACTGTAGTGGACAGAATAAAGTGGAGACTATAGTGGAAAGACTAAAGTGGACAGACTATAGTGGAAAGACTAAAGTGGACAGACTAAAGTGGACAGACTATAGTGCAAAGACTATAGTGGAAAGACCGAAGTGGACAGAATAAAGTGGAGACTATAGTGGAAAGACTAAAGTGGACAGACTATAGTGGAAAGACCATAGTGGAAAGACTATAGTGGAAAGACTGTAGTGGAAATAATGAAGTGGAGACTATAGTGGAAAGACTAAAGTGGACAGACTATAGTGGAAAGACCATAGTGGAAAGACTATAGTGGAAAGACTGTAGTGGTAATAATAAAGTGGAGACTATAGTGGAAAGACTATAGTGGAAAGAATAAAGTGGAAAGACTAAAGTGGACAGACTATAGTGGAAAGACTCAAGTGGAAAGACTCAGTGGACAGACTAAAGTGTACACACTGAAGTGGACAGAATAAAGTGGAAAGACTAAAGTGGAAAGACTAAAGTGGACAGACTATAGTGGAAAGACTAAAGTGGACTGACTAAAGTGGACAGACTATAGTGCAAAGACTATAGTGGAAAGACTGTAGTGGACAGAATAAAGTGGAGACTATAGTGGAAAATACTAAAGTGGACAGACTATAGTGGAAAGACCATAGTGGAAAGACTATAGTGGAAAGACTGTAGTGGAAATAATAAAGTGGAGACTATAGTGGAAAGACTAAAGTGGACAGAGAATAGTGGAAAGACTAAAGTGGACAGACTATAGTGGAAAGACTGTAGTGGACAGAATAAAGCGGAGAGTATAGTGGAAAGAATAAAGTGGACAGAGAATAGTGGAAAGACTAAAGTGGACAGAGAATAGTGGAAAGACTAAAGTGGACAGACTATAGTGGAAAGACTATAGTGGAAAGACTATAGTGGAAAGACTATAGTGGACAGAATAAAGTGGAGACTATAGTGGAAAGACTAAAGTGGAAAGACTAAAGTGGACAGACTATAGTGGAAAGACTGAAGTTGAAAGACTCAGTGGACACACTAAAGTGTAAGCACTGAAGTGGACAGAATAAAGTGGAAAGACTAAAGTGGAAAGACTGAAGTGGACAAACTATAGTGGAAAGACTGAAGTTGAAAGACTCAGTGGACACACTAAAGTGTAAGCACTGAAGTGGACAGAATAAAGTGGAAAGACTAAAGTGGAAAGACTAAAGTGGACAGACTATAGTGGAAAGACTAAAGTGGACAGACTAAAGTGGAAAAACTAAAGTGGAAAGACTAAAGTGGACAGACTATAGTGGAAAGACTATAGTGGAAACACTGTCGTGGACAGACTAAAGTGGAGACTATAGCGGAAAGACTAAAGTGGACATACTATAGTGGAAAGACTACAGTGAAAAGACTGTTGTGGACAGAATAAAGTGGAGAATATAGTGGAAAGACTAAAGTGGACAGACTATAGTGGAAAGACTATAGTGGAAAGACTGTAGTGGACATAATAAAGTGGAGACTATAGTGGAAAGATTAAAGTGGACAGAGACTAGTGGAAAGACTAAAGTGGACAGACTATAGTGGAAAGATTATAGTGGAAAGACTGTAGTGGACATAATAAAGTGGAGACTATAGTGGAAAGAATAAAGTGGAAAGACTAAAGTGGACAGACTATAGTTGAAAGACTGAAGTGGAAAGACTCAGTGGACAGACTAAAGTGGAAAGACGATAGTGGAAAGACTAAAGTGGACAGACTATAGTGGAAAGACTAAAGTGGACAGACTGAAGTGAAATGACTATTGTGGAAAGACAAAAGTGAAAAGACTAAAGTGGACAGACTATAGTGGAAAGACTGAAGCGGCAAGACTCAGTGGACTAATTAAAGTGTACACACTGAAGTGGACAGAATAAAGTGGAAAGACTAAAGTGGAAAGACTAAAGTGGACAGACTATAGTGGAAAGACTAAAGTGGACAGACTAAAGTGGAAAGACTAAAGTGGAAAGACTAAAGTGGAAAGACTATAGTGGAAATACTAAAGTGGACAGACTAATGTGGAAAGACTAAAGTGAAAAGACTAAAGTGGACAGACTATAGAGGAAAGACTGTAGTGGACAGAATAAAGCGGAGAGTATAGTGGAAAGAATAAAGTGGACAGAGAATAGTGGAAAGACTAAAGTGGACAGACTATAGTGGAAAGACTATAGTGGAGAGACTGTAGTGGACAGAATAAAGTGGAGACTATAGTGGAAAGACTAAAGTGGAAATACTAAAGTGGACAGAGAATAGTGGAAAGACTAAAGTGGAAAGACTAAAGTGGACAGACTATATTGGAAAGACTATAGTGGAAAGACTGTAGTGGACAGAATAAAGTGGAGACTATAGTGGAAAGACTAAAGTGGACAGAGAATAGTGGAAAGAATAAAGTGGACAGACTATAGTGGAAAGACTAAAGTGGACAGACTAAAATGGAAAGACTAAAGTGGAAAGACTAAAGTGGACAGACTATAGTGGAAATACTGTAGTGGACAGAATAAAGCGGAGAGTATAGTGGAAAGAATAAAGTGGACAGAGAATAGTGGAAAGACTAAAGTGGACAGACTATAGTGGAAAGACTATAGTGGAGAGACTGTAGTTGACAGAATAAAGTGGAGACTATAGTGGAAAGACTAAAGTGGAAATACTAAAGTGGACAGAGAATAGTGGAAAGACTAAAGTGGAAAGACTAAAGTGGACAGACTATAGTGGAAAGACTATAGTGGAAAGACTGTAGTGGACAGAATAAAGTAGAGACTATAGTGGAAAGACTAAAGTGGACAGAGAATAGTGGAAAGACTAAAGTGGACAGACTATAGTGGAAAGACTATAGTGGAAAGACTGTAGTGGACAGAATAAAGTGGAGACTATAGTGGAAAGACTAAAGTGGACAGAGAATAGTGGAAAGACTATAGTGGAAAGATTGAAGTGGACAGACTAAAGTGGAAAAGCTAAAGTGGAAAGACTAAAGTGGACAGACTATAGTGGAAAGACTATAGTGGAAAGACTGTAGTGGACAGAATAAAGTGTAGACTATAGTGGAAAGACTAAAGTGGAGAGAGAATTGTGGAAAGAATAAAGTGGACAGACTATAGTGGAAAGACTATAGTGGAAAGACTGTAGTGGAAAGAATAAAGTGGAGCCTATAGTGGAAAGACTAAAGTGGACAGAGAATAGTGGAAAGACTAAAGTGGAAAGAATGTAGTGGACAGAATAAAGTGGAGACTATAGTGGAAAGACTAAAGTGGAAAGACTAAAGTGGACAGAATAAAGTGGAGACTATAGTGGAAAGACTAAAGTGGAAAGACTAAAGTGGACAGACTATAGTGGAAAGACTATAGTGGAAAGACTAAAGTGGACAGACTAAAGTGGACAGACTATAGTGCAAAGACTATAGTGGAAAGACTGTAGTGGACAGAATAAAGTGGAGACTATAGTGGAAAATACTAAAGTGGACAGACTATAGTGGAAAGACCATAGTGGAAAGACTATAGTGGAAAGACTGTAGTGGAAATAATAAAGTGGAGACTATAGTGGAAAGACTAAAGTGGACAGAGAATAGTGGAAAGACTAAAGTGGACAGACTATAGTGGAAAGACTGTAGTGGACAGAATAAAGCGGAGAGTATAGTGGAAAGAATAAAGTGGACAGAGAATAGTGGAAAGACTAAAGTGGACAGAGAATAGTGGAAAGACTAAAGTGGACAGACTATAGTGGAAAGACTATAGTGGAAAGACTATAGTGGAAAGACTATAGTGGACAGAATAAAGTGGAGACTATAGTGGAAAGACTAAAGTGGAAAGACTAAAGTGGACAGACTATAGTGGAAAGACTGAAGTTGAAAGACTCAGTGGACACACTAAAGTGTAAGCACTGAAGTGGACAGAATAAAGTGGAGACTATAGTGGAAAGCCTAAAGTGGACAGAGAATAGTGGAAAGACTAAAGTTGACAGACTATAGTGGAAAGACTATAGTGGAAAGACTGTAGTGGACAGACTAAAGTGGACAGACTATAGTGCAAAGACTATAGTGGAAAGACTGTAGTGGACAGAATAAAGTGGAGACTATAGTGGAAAGACTAAAGTGGACAGACTATAGTGGAAAGACTAAAGTGGACAGACTAAAGTGGACAGACTATAGTGCAAAGACTATAGTGGAAAGACCGAAGTGGACAGAATAAAGTGGAGACTATAGTGGAAAGACTAAAGTGGACAGACTATAGTGGAAAGACCATAGTGGAAAGACTATAGTGGAAAGACTGTAGTGGAAATAATGAAGTGGAGACTATAGTGGAAAGACTAAAGTGGACAGACTATAGTGGAAAGACCATAGTGGAAAGACTATAGTGGAAAGACTGTAGTGGTAATAATAAAGTGGAGACTATAGTGGAAAGACTATAGTGGAAAGAATAAAGTGGAAAGACTAAAGTGGACAGACTATAGTGGAAAGACTCAAGTGGAAAGACTCAGTGGACAGACTAAAGTGTACACACTGAAGTGGACAGAATAAAGTGGAAAGACTAAAGTGGAAAGACTAAAGTGGACAGACTATAGTGGAAAGACTAAAGTGGACTGACTAAAGTGGACAGACTATAGTGCAAAGACTATAGTGGAAAGACTGTAGTGGACAGAATAAAGTGGAGACTATAGTGGAAAATACTAAAGTGGACAGACTATAGTGGAAAGACCATAGTGGAAAGACTATAGTGGAAAGACTGTAGTGGAAATAATAAAGTGGAGACTATAGTGGAAAGACTAAAGTGGACAGAGAATAGTGGAAAGACTAAAGTGGACAGACTATAGTGGAAAGACTGTAGTGGACAGAATAAAGCGGAGAGTATAGTGGAAAGAATAAAGTGGACAGAGAATAGTGGAAAGACTAAAGTGGACAGAGAATAGTGGAAAGACTAAAGTGGACAGACTATAGTGGAAAGACTATAGTGGAAAGACTATAGTGGAAAGACTATAGTGGACAGAATAAAGTGGAGACTATAGTGGAAAGACTAAAGTGGAAAGACTAAAGTGGACAGACTATAGTGGAAAGACTGAAGTTGAAAGACTCAGTGGACACACTAAAGTGTAAGCACTGAAGTGGACAGAATAAAGTGGAAAGACTAAAGTGGAAAGACTGAAGTGGACAAACTATAGTGGAAAGACTGAAGTTGAAAGACTCAGTGGACACACTAAAGTGTAAGCACTGAAGTGGACAGAATAAAGTGGAAAGACTAAAGTGGAAAGACTAAAGTGGACAGACTATAGTGGAAAGACTAAAGTGGACAGACTAAAGTGGAAAAACTAAAGTGGAAAGACTAAAGTGGACAGACTATAGTGGAAAGACTATAGTGGAAACACTGTCGTGGACAGACTAAAGTGGAGACTATAGCGGAAAGACTAAAGTGGACATACTATAGTGGAAAGACTACAGTGAAAAGACTGTTGTGGACAGAATAAAGTGGAGAATATAGTGGAAAGACTAAAGTGGACAGACTATAGTGGAAAGACTATAGTGGAAAGACTGTAGTGGACATAATAAAGTGGAGACTATAGTGGAAAGATTAAAGTGGACAGAGACTAGTGGAAAGACTAAAGTGGACAGACTATAGTGGAAAGATTATAGTGGAAAGACTGTAGTGGACATAATAAAGTGGAGACTATAGTGGAAAGAATAAAGTGGAAAGACTAAAGTGGACAGACTATAGTTGAAAGACTGAAGTGGAAAGACTCAGTGGACAGACTAAAGTGGAAAGACGATAGTGGAAAGACTAAAGTGGACAGACTATAGTGGAAAGACTAAAGTGGACAGACTGAAGTGAAATGACTATTGTGGAAAGACAAAAGTGAAAAGACTAAAGTGGACAGACTATAGTGGAAAGACTGAAGCGGCAAGACTCAGTGGACTAATTAAAGTGTACACACTGAAGTGGACAGAATAAAGTGGAAAGACTAAAGTGGAAAGACTAAAGTGGACAGACTATAGTGGAAAGACTAAAGTGGACAGACTAAAGTGGAAAGACTAAAGTGGAAAGACTAAAGTGGAAAGACTATAGTGGAAATACTAAAGTGGACAGACTAATGTGGAAAGACTAAAGTGAAAAGACTAAAGTGGACAGACTATAGAGGAAAGACTGTAGTGGACAGAATAAAGCGGAGAGTATAGTGGAAAGAATAAAGTGGACAGAGAATAGTGGAAAGACTAAAGTGGACAGACTATAGTGGAAAGACTATAGTGGAGAGACTGTAGTGGACAGAATAAAGTGGAGACTATAGTGGAAAGACTAAAGTGGAAATACTAAAGTGGACAGAGAATAGTGGAAAGACTAAAGTGGAAAGACTAAAGTGGACAGACTATATTGGAAAGACTATAGTGGAAAGACTGTAGTGGACAGAATAAAGTGGAGACTATAGTGGAAAGACTAAAGTGGACAGAGAATAGTGGAAAGAATAAAGTGGACAGACTATAGTGGAAAGACTAAAGTGGACAGACTAAAATGGAAAGACTAAAGTGGAAAGACTAAAGTGGACAGACTATAGTGGAAATACTGTAGTGGACAGAATAAAGCGGAGAGTATAGTGGAAAGAATAAAGTGGACAGAGAATAGTGGAAAGACTAAAGTGGACAGACTATAGTGGAAAGACTATAGTGGAGAGACTGTAGTTGACAGAATAAAGTGGAGACTATAGTGGAAAGACTAAAGTGGAAATACTAAAGTGGACAGAGAATAGTGGAAAGACTAAAGTGGAAAGACTAAAGTGGACAGACTATAGTGGAAAGACTATAGTGGAAAGACTGTAGTGGACAGAATAAAGTAGAGACTATAGTGGAAAGACTAAAGTGGACAGAGAATAGTGGAAAGACTAAAGTGGACAGACTATAGTGGAAAGACTATAGTGGAAAGACTGTAGTGGACAGAATAAAGTGGAGACTATAGTGGAAAGACTAAAGTGGACAGAGAATAGTGGAAAGACTATAGTGGAAAGATTGAAGTGGACAGACTAAAGTGGAAAAGCTAAAGTGGAAAGACTAAAGTGGACAGACTATAGTGGAAAGACTATAGTGGAAAGACTGTAGTGGACAGAATAAAGTGTAGACTATAGTGGAAAGACTAAAGTGGAGAGAGAATTGTGGAAAGAATAAAGTGGACAGACTATAGTGGAAAGACTATAGTGGAAAGACTGTAGTGGAAAGAATAAAGTGGAGCCTATAGTGGAAAGACTAAAGTGGACAGAGAATAGTGGAAAGACTAAAGTGGAAAGAATGTAGTGGACAGAATAAAGTGGAGACTATAGTGGAAAGACTAAAGTGGAAAGACTAAAGTGGACAGAATAAAGTGGAGACTATAGTGGAAAGACTAAAGTGGAAAGACTAAAGTGGACAGACTATAGTGGAAAGACTATAGTGGAAAGACTAAAGTGGACAGACTAAAGTGGACAGACTATAGTGCAAAGACTATAGTGGAAAGACTGTAGTGGACAGAATAAAGTGGAGACTATAGTGGAAAATACTAAAGTGGACAGACTATAGTGGAAAGACCATAGTGGAAAGACTATAGTGGAAAGACTGTAGTGGAAATAATAAAGTGGAGACTATAGTGGTAAGACTAAAGTGGACAGAGAATAGTGGAAAGACTAAAGTGGACAGACTATAGTGGAAAGACTGTAGTGGACAGAAGAAAGCGGAGAGTATAGTGGAAAGAATAAAGTGGACAGAGAATAGTGGAAAGACTAAAGTGGACAGAGAATAGTGGAAAGACTAAAGTGGACAGACTATAGTGGAAAGACTATAGTGGAAAGACTATAGTGGAAAGACTATAGTGGACAGAATAAAGTGGAGACTATAGTGGAAAGACTAAAGTGGAAAGACTAAAGTGGACAGACTATAGTGGAAAGACTGAAGTTGAAAGACTCAGTGGACACACTAAAGTGTAAGCACTGAAGTGGACAGAATAAAGTGGAAAGACTAAAGTGGAAAGACTGAAGTGGACAAACTATAGTGGAAAGACTGAAGTTGAAAGACTCAGTGGACACACTAAAGTGTAAGCACTGAAGTGGACAGAATAAAGTGGAAAGACTAAAGTGGAAAGACTAAAGTGGACAGACTATAGTGGAAAGACTAAAGTGGACAGACTAAAGTGGAAAAACTAAAGTGGAAAGACTAAAGTGGACAGACTATAGTGGAAAGACTATAGTGGAAACACTGTCGTGGACAGAATAAAGTGGAGACTATAGCGGAAAGACTAAAGTGGACATACTATAGTGGAAAGACTACAGTGAAAAGACTGTTGTGGACAGAATAAAGTGGAGAATATAGTGGAAAGACTAAAGTGGACAGACTATAGTGGAAAGACTATAGTGGAAAGACTGTAGTGGACATAATAAAGTGGAGACTATAGTGGAAAGATTAAAGTGGACAGAGACTAGTGGAAAGACTAAAGTGGACAGACTATAGTGGAAAGATTATAGTGGAAAGACTGTAGTGGACATAATAAAGTGGAGCCTATAGTGGAAAGAATAAAGTGGAAAGACTAAAGTGGACAGACTATAGTTGAAAGACTGAAGTGGAAAGACTCAGTGGACAGACTAAAGTGGAAAGACGATAGTGGAAAGACTAAAGTGGACAGACTATAGTGGAAAGACTAAAGTGGACAGACTGAAGTGAAATGACTATTGTGGAAAGACAAAAGTGAAAAGACTAAAGTGGACAGACTATAGTGGAAAGACTGAAGCGGCAAGACTCAGTGGACTAATTAAAGTGTACACACTGAAGTGGACCGAATAAAGTGGAAAGACTAAAGTGGAAAGACTAAAGTGGACAGACTATAGTGGAAAGACTAAAGTGGACAGACTAAAGTGGAAAGACTAAAGTGGAAAGACTAAAGTGGAAAGACTATAGTGGAAATACTAAAGTGGACAGACTAATGTGGAAAGACTAAAGTGAAAAGACTAAAGTGGACAGACTATAGAGGAAAGACTGTAGTGGACAGAATAAAGCGGAGAGTATAGTGGAAAGAATAAAGTGGACAGAGAATAGTGGAAAGACTAAAGTGGACAGACTATAGTGGAAAGACTATAGTGGAGAGACTGTAGTGGACAGAATAAAGTGGAGACTATAGTGGAAAGACTAAAGTGGAAATACTAAAGTGGACAGAGAATAGTGGAAAGACTAAAGTGGAAAGACTAAAGTGGACAGACTATAGTGGAAAGACTATAGTGGAAAGACTGTAGTGGACAGAATAAAGTGGAGGCTATAGTGGAAAGACTAAAGTGGACAGGGAATAGTGGAAAGACTAAAGTGGACAGACTATAGTGGAAATACTATAGTGGAGAGACTGTAGTGGACAGAATAAAATGGAGACTATGGTGGAAAGACTAAAGTGGAAAGACTAAAGTGGACAGCGAATAGTGGAAAGACTAAAGTGGAAACACTAAAGTGGACAGACTATAGTGGAAAGACTGTAGTGGACAGAATAAAGTGGAGACTATAGTGGAAAGACTAAAGTGGAGAGAGAATAGTGGAAAGACTAAAGTGGACAGACTATAGTGGAAAGACTGAAGTGGAAAGACTCAGTGGACAGACTAAAGTGTACACACTGAAGTGGACAGAATAAAGTGGAAAGACGAAAGTGGAAAAACTAAAGTGGACAGACTATAGTGGAAATACTGTAGTGGACAGAATAAAGCGGAGAGTATAGTGGAAAGAATAAAGTGGACAGAGAATAGTGGAGAGACTAAAGTGGACAGACTATAGTGGAAAGACTATAGTGGAGAGACTGTAGTGGACGGAATAAAGTGGAGACTATAGTGGAAAGACTAAAGTGGAAATACTAAAGTGGACAGAGAATAGTGGAAAGACTAAAGTGGAAAGACTAAAGTGGACAGACTATAGTGGAAAGACTATAGTGGAAAGACTGTAGTGGACAGAATAAAGTAGAGACTATAGTGGAAAGACTATAGTGGACAGAGAATAGTGGAAAGACTAAAGTGGACAGACTATAGTGGAAAGACTATAGTGGAAAGACTGTAGTGGACAGAATAAAGTGGAGACTATAGTGGAAAGCCTAAAGTGGACAGAGAATAGTGGAAAGACTAAAGTTGACAGACTATAGTGGAAAGACTATAGTGGAAAGACTGTAGTGGACAGAATAAAGTGGAGACTATAGTGGAAAGACTAAAGTGAACAGAGAATAGTGGAAAGACTAAAGTGGACAGACTATAGTGGAAAGACTATAGTGGAAAGACTATAGTGGAAAGACTATAGTGGACAGAATAAAGTTGAGACTATAGTGGAAAGACTAAAGTGGAAAGACTAAAGTGGACAGACTATACTGGAAAGACTGAAGTTGAAAGACTCAGTGGACACACTAAAGTGTAAGCACTGAAGTGGACAGAATAAAGTGGAAAGACTAAAGTGGACAAACTATAGTGGAAAGACTGAAGTTGAAAGACTCAGTGGACACACTAAAGTGTAAGCACTGAAGTGGACAGAATAAAGTGGAAAGACTAAAGTGGAAAGACTAAAGTGGACAGACTATAGTGGAAAGACTAAAGTGGACAGACTAAAGTGGAAAAACTAAAGTGGAAAGACTAAAGTGGACAGACTATAGTGGAAAGACTATAGTGGAAAGACTGTCGTGGACAGAATAAAGTGGAGACTATAGCGGAAAGACTAAAGTGGACATACTATAGTGGAAAGACTACAGTGAAAAGACTGTTGTGGACAGAATAAAGTGGAGAATATAGTGGAAAGACTAAAGTGGACAGACTATAGTGGAAAGACTGTAGTGGACATAATAAAGTGGAGACTATAGTGGAAAGATTAAAGTGGACAGAGACTAGTGGAAAGACTAAAGTGGACAGACTATAGTGGAAAGATTATAGTTGAAAGACTGTAGTGGACATAATAAAGTGGAGACTATAGTGGAAAGAATAAAGTGGAAAGACTAAAGTGGACAGACTATAGTGGAAAGACTGAAGTGGAAAGACTAAGTGGACAGACGAAAGTGGAAAGACGATAGTGGAAAGACTAAAGTGGACAGACTATAGTGGAAAGACTAAAGTGGACAGACTGAAGTGAAAAGACTATAGTGGAAAGACAAAAGTGAAAAGACTAAAGTGACAGACTATAGTGGAAAGACTGAAGCAGGAAGACTCAGTGGACAAATTAAAGTGTACACACTGAAGTGGACAGAATAAAGTGGAAAGACTAAAGTGGAAAGACTAAAGTGGACAGACTATAGTGGAAAGACTAAAGTGGACAGACTAAAGTGGAAAGACTAAAGTGGAAAGACTAAAGTGGACAGACTATAGTGGAAATACTAAAGTGGACAGACTAATGTGGAAAGACTAAAGTGAAAAGACTAAAGTGGACAGACTATAGAGGAAAGACTGTTGTGGACAGAATAAAGCGGAGAGTATAGTGGAAAGAATAAAGTGGACAGAGAATAGTGGAAAGACCAAAGTGGACAGACTATAGTGGAAAGACTATAGTGGAGAGACTGTAGTGGACAGAATAAAGTGGAGACTATAGTGGAAAGACTAAAGTGGAAATACTAAAGTGGACAGAGAATAGTGGAAAGACTAAAGTGGAAAGACTAAAGTGGACAGACTATAGTGGAAAGACTATAGTGGAAAGACTGTAGTGGACAGAATAAAGTGGAGGCTATAGTGGAAAGACTAAAGTGGACAGAGAATAGTGGAAAGAATAAAGTGGACAGACTATAGTGGAAAGACTAAAGTGGACAGACTAAAAATGGAAAGACTAAAGTGGAAAGACTAAAGTCGACAGACTATAGTGGAAATACTGTAGTGGACAGAATAAAGCGGAGAGTATAGTGGAAAGAATAAAGTGGACAGAGAATAGTGAAAGGCTAAAGTGGACAGACTATAGTGGAAAGACTATAGTGGAAAGACTGTCGTGGACAGAATAAAGTGGAGACTAGAGCGGAAAGACTAAAGTGGACATACTATAGTGGAAAGACTACAGTGAAAAGACTGTTGTGGACAGAATAAAGTGGAGAATATAGTGGAAAGACTAAAGTGGACAGACTATAGTGGAAAGACTATAGTGAAAGACTGTAGTGGACATAATAAAGTGGAGACTATAGTGGAAAGATTAAAGTGGACAGAGACTAGTGGAAAGACTAAAGTGGACAGACTATAGTGGAAAGATTATAGTTGAAAGACTGTAGTGGACATAATAAAGTGGAGACTATAGTGGAAAGAATAAAGTGGAAAGACTAAAGTGGACAGACTATAGTGGAAAGACTGAAGTGGAAAGACTAAGTGGACAGACGAAAGTGGAAAGACGATAGTGGAAAGACTAAAGTGGACAGACTATAGTGGAAAGACTAAAGTGGACAGACTGAAGTGAAAAGACTATAGTGGAAAGACAAAAGTGAAAAGACTAAAGTGACAGACTATAGTGGGAAGACTGAAGCAGGAAGACTCAGTGGACAAATTAAAGTGTACACACTGAAGTGGACAGAATAAAGTGGAAAGACTAAAGTGGAAAGACTAAAGTGGACAGACTATAGTGGAAAGACTAAAGTGGACAGACTAAAGTGGAAAGACTAAAGTGGAAAGACTAAAGTGGACAGACTATAGTGGAAATACTAAAGTGGACAGACTAATGTGGAAAGACTAAAGTGAAAAGACTAAAGCGGACAGACTATAGAGGAAAGACTGTTGTGGACAGAATAAAGCGGAGAGTATAGTGGAAAGAATAAAGTGGACAGAGAATAGTGGAAAGACTAAAGTGGACAGACTATAGTGGAAAGACTATAGTGGAGAGACTGTAGTGGACAGAAGAAAGTGGAGGACTATAGTGGGAAAGACTAAAGTGGAAATACTAAAGAGGACAGAGAATAGTGGAAAGACTAAAGTGGAAAGACTAAAATGGAAAGACTAAAGTGGAAAGACTAAAGTCGACAGACTATAGTGGAAATACTGTA